>CATIWM010071917.1:0-23752 GCA_949671775.1 Mallotus repandus
CTAAAAACAAATAAACATGCAAATCATGCAAAAAGTGCCTAATTGAAGAAAAACTAAACATAAGTAAAATAAATGTAACTGAATTTACGCCTAAACCTAATGCTTTGAGTGCTTAAAACAATGCATTTTTCACACTCATCAAATAGTATAAAGAGTTATCGTTCCTACGAGGATTGTATATTGAGTACCAATATTTTTACTTATGATCTTAGCTAGCAAATCAAATAAAAGTGAAATGGAAATTAAATAAACACAGCAATATAAATTAAATTAAAAATCAAATGATTAAAAGCTTAGAGCCTAGGTTTAGTTTCACTATTCCATTCCGATCATGAACATTGATCAACTAAAAAGCATTGAAATTTAGTTAAGGGTAATTGCTCTAAAATACCTAAAGACTCTTTCGAGTTCAATTAAGCATGTCAAGATTAAGATTTAACCTACTTTTGTGATTGAGAAACTAATCCTAACTTATTAAGCTACTTAACAATTAATTTACCACCGTAGACCCCTACCTACTATCATGATTCCTCAAAGAGCTCTCCTACTCTCGTAGTTGAGTGATCTAAGTCCTATAAGTCTTAAGCTAATAAACTCTCCTAACTCTCGTTGGTGAATTTACCCATAAACATGCAATCAATCGGGCCCTTAATTGAATACAAGACATGAAGAACAACTCATAAAATTAACTGAAAATCAAATTAAATGATAAAGACTTATGTTCAATCACATCATGGAATAATTACTCCTAACCTAAATCCTAAAAAGAGTTTAGCCACACATAATTGTGGCAACAATAAAAAACATAATCAAAAGAATAAAAGATGCAAAAGAAGAAAGTATGAATAAATCTCTTGAATCTTGTGATTCCTCTTCAATCTTCGACTTCCAAGGATCTTGTTCGTAGCTTTTAGAATGTATAATGAATCCCCTAGCATCCTTTTTTATAGAAAAACTCGGTAGAAAACCTTATCACACTTGAATTCCCAAGTCCTTATTGAAAAAGGAAACTTTTCTGTGCTGACACCACTTTAGCACTACTTCAACATGGGCATGCAACTCTCTAGGCCAGAATTCTAGCAAGCAACACTGGTTGCACACCGTTTCAGCATGGCAGTAGCACTTATTGCACATCCCTGGTGTTAAAGCCATGTCAGGCCATTCCTTACTCTTCACATATTCCTTCAATGAAATCTCCTACAAAGAGGAAAACTAATTAGGTATTTAAATAAAGTTTCTTATTTGACTAGAATTAAACCAAAGATAATAGAATCCTAAATAAAATAAGAAACTGTAATATTTCTCAATTAAGCCCAAATTCTACCCAAATTAAACCAATTTATTATTCAATATTCATTAAATATCAACTCTAAACATATGTAAAAATTACACACATCAATACTAAACACAAATGTATGCATAAAATCACACACATGAGATACTAATCACAAATGTATCTCTATTGTAGAATACATGCTCAAACACATAAACTTTGAACATAAAACACATATTTTATTGCAATTATGCCATATAAACAAACTCGAGAATAAATAGCATCACTCGTATCACAAATCACCAACATAAGTATAAATAATTATTGACTCATGATTAAATAATTTTATATATAATGAATAACTTTTCACAACCCACATGAAAGTGGTTCTCAATTATATGCAAAAATATAAGCATAAATATATGTATAATTTAAATCATGTATATATAGTAAGATATGATAAACATATCTTATATGATTGTACCCCTTTAACCTTACATTTGGATGCAAACTTTAATTTTAAAATTTTAAACTTCAAAAAATAACAATTTCAAATAACATGTAACTAAATGCTATTTCAAACCCACACTAACATAGTTGCCAAACAACAATTTGATCCAAAATCAAATCCATGATAACATCTCTTACATCCAAGTATAGGATAATTTTATTTTGAGAGACTTAATTTTACAAATGATTAAATCACATAACATCACAAACTCACTAGTGTTGTACATAATCATTCATCAGGTGTAATATGATATCAAAATTCTATTTATTGATCTTATATACCAGTCAAATTAATTAATTTTCAACACTCACTCAAAATAATAATTCAGACCTAATTCTATAAAATTTTCTCGTTTAAAAAAAACATAAATTACACTTATCATACAAAGAAAACATTGAAAAAAAAAATCAAAATATAAGATTTCCACACTAATTAATAATCCTAGTCAAAATATGATTTATGATTCCTTTCTTATTTTGAGTTTATCTAAATCTTTTAACAAAAATAATATCACAAAAAATCTAAATTAGATTTGGATAAAAAATGTAAAAAAAAAACTCAAATTTGATTTCACATATCATAATATAATAAAATTAAATTAAAACTACAATTAAACAAAATACTTATTTTCTTGAATAATTTAATTATATATAATATTTATTATTCACAAAATATAATTAATTTGTCAATATATAAACTAACCGTTTATATATTTCCCGTGCCATCTAATGCACACGCAAAACAAATTTCAACGGAAACATGAAATTAATTTTACATCATCATTGTAATTCTATATCATAGCAAATCCTTTTCTTTTTTTTTTTTAATATATAAACCCCAAAACAATGTAATCGCACACATGTATCATCAGTGACAGAGTTGATGACCACAAATCATATAATACTCATATTGAAAGCATGAGATATATTGCCTGCACAATATTTTCTTGAACTTTGTTTAGTTGCTTATTCTTGTTCAACACAGTAAACTAAGATAATAATAATAATAATAAAGAACCAAAAAACAGTGTGCATGTCCTTTTTCATAAGAAAACTGAACAAATACACGAGTCCATATATCTCCGCATCAAAGACACAATTTACTTGTCAATCCCTCTTTGTGTTGATGGTTAAACTCTATATCATGAGATTTGACATAATCTAGAAATTAGCGATTTTAATCCCCTTTCTCCTAACTCCATATATATAATATAACCCCCTAACTCCATATATAATATAATAGTTGTTAAAAAAAAAGGCACAATTTACTTGGACAATCATGTATCTCCACAGCCAATTATTAAATATCAAACATGTGTATATTTCCACACTTTACAGACAAATCGAACACAAAATGGAAGTATTATGAATGCATGCCTGAAAACAAAACACGACAAAGTAAAATAATAAAGTTAATACATATTGTACTAAATTAATCAATTATTAATCAAATAATTAACCTAAATAATTAAATTTAAATAACAATTAATTTAGAATTTTAAATTTATGCACAAGTTAAACTTTAATACCACATGTAAGAAAATTATAGGATCTAGTACATAAATTTAAAATACCTAACAATATAATTATTAATATTTAGCGGAAACAACCACGTACCTGTTTCATGTTTGATGCAGAGATTTCTTTTTTAAATTATCACTGCATCTTAAACAATAAAATAAAAATAATTAATATTAAAAAAATATAATACTAGATCTTCTTCTCCAATCATTCTTACATAAAGACGGCTATCAATGGGACAAACCAGAAATTAAATTTATAGGATGGAGAGAAGATCTTAGCCTATTTATAGAAAAATCCTCTAGGTTGGGTAAAATACAATTTTCCCATGTGTTTTGTCATATTACACTATTTCATTTTGACATTTGAAAAAATATTTATTCGTCCTGATATTTGCTTTTTTTAACACTCATTAGTCCTTTTGTAGGGATAAAATAGTACATAAAAAAGTAAATGTCAAAGATAACTGTTTTTTCAAATGTCAAGAATGAAATAGTATAATATAACAAAATATAAGGGAAAAAAAAATTTATCCCTCTAGATTTATCTCATTATTAACTCTAAAAGGATTAGGTCTACACTTGCCGCCTTACCATACCATTCTATTAAGGTGCACGTAAGCCCACAATACAGATGACCACTTTAAAACACAAATTAGACTTTTTCACATATTTTTTTAAACTATATTTATTCAGTAAATTTTCATAAATCATAACATCTCACAATTAATGGCAGCTCAAAATATAATAAAATTTTCAACATCATAAACAGTATCTTAAATTTGGTAAAAAAAAATAATAATAAATTTCAGTCTTTGTGCCCATATTAAGAGGTCACTGTATCTCTTTGGTTTTGGGTTTAATATATTGAGGATAATAACAAAATTAACTTTAATTCAAGCACATATATTTTGACTTTTCCCTGGCGTGTGAACTGTCATGGAAAATTTTCGAATAGTGATTGAAATGTGGGCAACATTACTTGTCAATTACAATTACCTTATTTCTCAATTACCTCATTCATGTGATGACATTATTATTTTTTACTATCAATTACCTTTTTAATTGCATTTAATTCCATCACTTCCATTTCTACCTTAGGTTACATTATTATTATTATTATCGTTATTATTAAGAAAAATTACATAAAAAACCCCAACCTTTTGAGGTATTTTCAAATTAAACTTTATTCAATTTTTTCTATCAATTAAAATCACAATCTTTTAAACGTTAACAAAATAAACCTTCTATTATAAAATCTGTAACAGAGTACTGATGTGGCAGTTAGTAGGGCCCATTTTTCTAACACGTTGGGACCTACAGGTGCTGACTGGATTAACCTTTATTAAATTTGTAAAATAAACTCTAATCTTTGTTAAATTTACAAAATAAACCCTAACACAAAATATTTAAATAATTTTAATTAAAATTTTAAAATTTACTAAAATTATTAGAATAATTTTAATAAAATAAATAATAGAAATAAGTATGAAACTCAATGCTTTATTATTAATAAAATATTCTTAAATATTTAGAAATTTTCTAAAAATTACAACACATAATTTAACATATACTTAAAATTTAAGAAAATATAAGAATATGAAAATTCAAAAAAAAAAATACTGAAATGGATAACCTATTGGTGATAACTAATGAAATTATTTTTGTGAATAATTTCACTCCAATTTGATGATAGAAATAAGTGAGAGATTTAATACTTTACTATTAATAAAATATTCTTAAAAATTTTTTAAAATTAAAAAAGGAGAAACTATTATTGTTAACTAATGAAATTTTTTTGAGATCAATTTTACTCCGATTTTCCCTAGTTAAAACTATTTTATAAAAAAATAAAAACTCATTTTATCTCTATAGTTTATATATTTTATTATGAAAATTTTTTATATGTGCTTTTACAATAAAAAAAAATATGAAAAGTTTAAAAATATAAAAATATTAAAAATTAAAAAATACAGTAAGAAAATATTTTTAATAAAATATATAAAATAAAAATAAAAATAATTTTTGTATAAATTAGTTTTAGTTTTAATTTTATTAAATTAGAGAGAAAGAAATAAGTGAGAGATTTAATACTTTATTATTAATAAAATATTCTTAAAAATTCAAAAAAAATTTAAAAAGGAGAAACTATTATTGTTAACAGATGAAATTTTTTTGAGATCAATTCTACTCCAATTTTTCCTAATTAAAACTATTTTATAAAAAAACAAAAACTTATTTTATCTTTATAGTTTATGAATTTTGTTATGAAATTTTTTTATATGTGCTTTTACACTAAAAAATACAAAAAGTTTAAAAATATTAAAATATTAAAAATTAAAAAATACAGTAAGAAAATATTTATAATAAAATATATAAAATAAAAATAAAAATAATTTTTGTATAAATTAGTTTTAGTTTTAATTTTATTAAATTAGAGCAAAATTAATCGCAAAAATAATTTCATTAATTATCGCTAATAGGTTATCCATTTTAGTATTTTTTGAATTTTTATATTTTTATATTTTCTTAATTTTAAAGTATATGTTAAATTATGGGTTGTAATTCTTAGAAAATTTTTAAATATTTAAGAATATTTTATTAATAATAAAGCATTAAATTTCATACTTATTTCTGTTATTTATTTTATTAAAATTATTCTAATAATTTTAGTAAATTTTAAAATTTTAATTAAAATTATTTAAATATTTTGAGTTAGCGTTTATTTTGCAAGTTTAACAAAAGGTAGGATGTATTTTGCAAGTTTAATAAAGGTTAATATAACACTTGTAGGTCCCAACATGTCAGAAAAATGGGCCCCACTAACTGCCACGTCAGCACTCTGTTATGAATTTCGTAACGGAGGGTTTATTTTGTTAATGTTTGAAAGATTGTGGTTTTAATTGATAGAAAAAATTGAATAGAATTTAATTTGAAAATACCCTAAAAGGTTGGGGTTTTTTTATATAATTTTCCCTTATTATTATTATAATAATAATAATAAAGTATTCTAAATTGATAAAAACAAATATAAAATTGTATCAGAAATGTAAAATAAACAAAAACTATTCTAAATTGACAAAAATATATATACAAAATTTGAAGGTATTTGATATAATAAACAAATAGAGCGACAATTTAATTTTTAAAATTTGTATGCTTGGAATAAAAATACTGAAAAGTATGAAATTTGAAATATTTTTTATTTAATTATTTTTATTATAGGTAGTCCTATATCTACTATATTAGTGGTTTTGTTTATCATAACTAGAATATAAATTCCAAAGACATGAAATTTAAAATATTTTTGGTATACTTTTGGTTTGCTTTCAGTATACTTTTAGTTTATTTTCCATATATTTTGTGTTTCTAACACAACATCTTCACTATATTATATTTTATGTTTCCGTTACAATACCTTCATCACTGTATATTTTATTCTTCTGTACATTTTACATTTACAATACAATATCATTGCACCAAAATAATAACTTCATATTTTCGCTACCTAAATAGATTTTTTAAAAAACACCAAAATTATTAATTATTTTTTTTATTCAAAAAGGTAAAAAAAAAAATCATATGGAGCTAAATTTCAATGGAGGAATTTTCCTTCAAACTAAATCCATAATGTTTGATTCTAATTACTGAAACTTTGTTTTCTCAAGAAAAAAGTGAACGGTTTTTAGGTGGTAATGATTAAATATCCGCATAGCTTATAACTCTCTTAATTTTTAGTATTTGATAAGTTACTTCTTCTACATGACTTTATGATTTGGGATTGCTTCTTCATTTGAAGTTTTGAGGCATTGTTTTGTATTTTACAAACACATTAGATTACTTGAAATCTTAGAAATGATAAAATTATATTTTTGGTGCTTGAACTGTATTGATAAAATTTATTCTATTTTAGAATCGTTTGAAATTGAAGTTATGGATTTATTTTCCTTACCCAAATTTCTATTACCACTTTTAAAAATAGTCATATTGGTTCAAATACAATGAATGTTACATCTTTTACATATTAAGAACTTGAGTAATCAATTATGTATATAAAATTTGTTGCCAGTGAGTTGCTTGTGTTTTGGCCATCACATTCACAATTTGTGTATTCTTATATATCACTTGACTAATTTACAAAGAAAAATTTCAAAAAAAATATATTGGCTAATACTCCACTAATAAAAAAAAAAGAGAAAAAGGAAAAAAGAAAGAGAAAAATACGGGTGCAATACTAAAAATATGAAGGAAAATCTTGTAATTAATAAAAATAATTTTATAATTAATAAAAATTTGGGGTATTTTCATTGAAAACATTTAAAAAGTGTCTTTTATGTGAATTTCTCAAGACCTAATTCAGGCTTTAAGTTTTTTACTTTTTTAACACTTATTTTACTTTAAAATTTTTCACTAATAAAAATATAACTTACTTTAATTTTTAATATTTTGAATTAAAAATATAAATATATATTTTTATATAAAATAATTTTTATATTTTATATTTTTAAAATAAATAAAAAGTCAATGTTAAGATATAAAAAAGATTACAATAATACTACTGTTTTTCAAAATATTTTAAATTATATAAATTTTATTTTCAATAAAATATATTTAGAATACAATATTATGATGAAAAAAATATTATAATTAAAAAATATTATAATAAAAATATTTTTTATAATTTTTTAAAATTTAAATTTTAAATTTTTAATATTTTTTATTTTATTCTACGTACAAAAGTTTAATTAAATTATTATGAATAAATTTTTATAAAATAAATTTTTAGTGAGTAGATATTAGATATCAGATATTTATATATTTAAATACAAAATAACTGTCGTTACTATTTTTGTTGAAATTGTCTAGAGTGCCTCAAATGACAGGTAGAATTTACTAAGAAAGCCAGAAGTCTTCATGAGGATATTACAAAATATATTTGTCTTCCATTAATCATAAAAAATATAAGATATTCTCTGTCATATTTATTTTATTGATGTGTTTCTTTGTGTGTGTGCGCATGTATATCTCCCAACTAACTTTTCTCATTTTCATCATTTACAATACTCAAGTGGATTGTGAAATCATTTGAATTGGTAAAAGACTCACGTGTTAATAATATGTATCTGTACATCATCAAAAAATAATAATAATTTTTTCTAGCAACTCAAAATTTCCGTGATTGTCATTTTAACCTTCATTTTTGGTACACATTTTGTGTATATGGAAAAACTAATACTTATTAAAATGTATATCATAAAAATTTATTCACAATAATTTAAATTAAATTTTGTACAAAAAATATATTAAAAATATAAAATATAAATATTAAAGAATTATAAAATATTATAGGCGGTGGGATTTAGCGCGCGTCTAAGTGTTTGGCGATTACGCACTGTGTGAGTTTGAGGCCCACTAGAAAATATATAATAGGCTTGTGGCTAAAAATGAAGATGGAGTCTCCACCCAGATGAAAGTCGGGATACACTGTACAACAATTGGATTCCACGGAGGTTCTCAGAAGCCATCATCAGAGATCGGGTTCGAAAACTGGGTATGGACTTTTGAATGTCCATCCAACCTTACAGTTGGCCTCTGTATGTGTTTTGTATTTAATTATCTTTGATTATTAGATTATTTCTTTGTTATCGTTGAATTGCACTCATTTTCAGTATTATATTTAATGTTCAAGTTTGTACATTAATCCTTTTTCATGCTTACTAACCCAACACTTGTTACAAATAATGATAAAGAATTTACAATCATCCATTCAAAGTAGGAGGGGAAATGATTAAAGATACAATCTTTTGATTATAAAAATACAATAAATGAAAAATAAACCTTCTCAAGAACTAATTAAGGAATTAAACATTCCTTAATCGAGAATTATACTAAAATCTTGCAATAAATAAGAATTAGTCTTTTCTCATAAAACAACAATTATTATCTATGAAGAAACGAAATTAAATATATACAAAATATACATAAATACTCATTTAAATATAAATTGACACTTAGTTAAACCAAATATTATGGTAATCATATATAAAATTGAGGATATAACATGTAATAAACACATAGAAAACTCAAAATCATGTAAAATAAACACTAAGACTTAAAGTTAAATCAAGCAAGATTCTAGCAGAGAGGCGATGCCTCCTAGTAAATAGGTGATTTAGAATCGCCTCAACGTGAAGGGGCGACGTCTCATTGAAGAGACATTGCCTCTTCAACAGAAGCACAGAAATTCACATGTTTCTTAAATCCAAAGCAACTTCAATATACATGCAAAAAAAATGCAAACTTACAATCAAGACTCAATATTTTACATGTTCAAGCCTTCAATATAATGTCAAATAAGCAATAAACATAAAACAAGTATGAAAATCCAAGAAATCAAACTTTCGTGTAGAGTAAACAACTTTAAGCTTAAAAGTAGGGGTTTTCACTAATTTGAACACGTTTAGTATTCCTAACTGAGCCCTCAGAGCTTGATTTGTTATTTTGGATTCTTTGAATGAAAAAGATCCTTCTTCTTTCTCAAGAAATCGTAATTTTCAAGCTTAAGATTCCACTTCTTCTTCTTTTTCCTTTTCTTTCTCTCTTTCTTCCCTATTTAAGAACATTTTTTTAAAAAAAATGGCCCCTTTTTTTTTAAAAAAAAAATCAGCTTAAAACTCCCTTTGCCTTTTTCAAATTTTAAAAAAATTCAAGCTAAGACAAAAGACCATGATTTTTCATCATTTTTCTCCCTTTTCCAGCTTAATTCTGCCCCAAAAGTCTCATTTTTATGCATAAATCTTTAGATATATGACAATGTGGGCCTTCCTCTTGTTTAATACAGTCATAAATGGCATTTAATGCAACACAAGTCGGCTACAAAGAGGCATCGACTCTTTGATGAAGTGTCGCCTTACCGATATCCAGTGGTGAAGAGGCGTCACCTCTTCACCTAGGTCTGATTTGGGCATTTGGGCCAAATGGGCTTTAAATAAGGGTTTTGGGCTCTGATTTGGTGTTTTGGGCTTAACTAAGGATTTTGGGTTCTCGAGTCCATTTCCAAAGAAAATTTTTGGCCTTCTTGCATTCAATATCCATACTATCTCATCATTAAACTTTCGTTGCGGGCCGACCAAACTAAGGATGTCCACAGTTTGCCCCCTTGGTTTTTTAAAAACTGAATTTTTTAAATCAATTTTTTAAAAAAGCAACATGCATAACAAAAGCAGTAAACAACAAAAATGACGTACCTAACCTCCAAGCTTCACTCATGTTGTCAGCCTCAGGAATTGAAACCCGAGAGGTCAAAGTTTGAAACTTACTGAAGCCATCTTGAAATGTGACCATGATCCTCAGGTTTTTCTGGCCCGATTAGCCACTCATTAATAGTTAAATGTAAATCCTGGGCCTTTCTGACATGAGAATTCACTCAATAGAGAAAATGGAAATGTGATCGTGATCTTCAGGGTTTTCTGGCCCGATCAACCACTTATTAATAGTTAAACGTGAATCCAGAGCCTTTCTGATGCGAGAAATCACTTAGTAGAGAAAATGAAAACGTGACTATGATCCTCGAGTTTTTCAGGCCCAATTAACCACTCATTAATAGTTAAACGTAAATCCTGAGCCTTTTTGATGCAAAAAGTCACTCAGTAGAGAGATGATGGAAATGTGACCGTGATCCTCGGGTTTTCTTAGCCCGATAAGCTATTCATTAATATTTGAGGCGTGAGTCTCGAGCCTTTCTGATGTGAGAAGTCACTTAGTAGAGAAACAGAGATGCACTTTGGGGATTTAAATCCAACCAGACACTATTTGGAAAAAAAGATGCACTTCAGGGATTCAAACCAGACCAGACACTCCTTGCTACGTGCACTTCAGGGATACAACCCGACCAGACATTCATTGGAAAAGAAGATGCACTTCGGGGATTCAAACCCAACTAGACACTCCTTGCGACGTGCACTTTGGGGATACAACCTGACCAGACTCTTATTGGAATAAAAGATGCACTTTGGGGATTCAAACCTGACCAGACACTCGTTACAACATGCACTTTGGGGATATAACTCGACCAGACACTCATTGGAAAAGAAGATGCACTTTGGGGATTCAAACTCGACCAGACACTCCTTAGTTGATGCTTCAATCAGAAAATCTTTAACTCTAGAATATCAATTTCAGGGTACACCCGAAAAGTGAAACAAGAATAATAATTTTTTTATGGGCTCCACTGGGGAATATATACCTGGCAGGGCTCTTTTGTCTCAATCAAGCCCTTTTATTAAGTGGTCTGGCCCACTTTCCTTTTCTTCCTATAAATACCGCCTTTATTTTCTAAAAAGAAATTCACTTTTATTTTTTCCTTTTCTCTCAAATTTTCTTTCACTTTCTCTAATTCTTGTTGACATGGATGTCACACAGACCCCAGATTTGCTGGTGTAGGACCAAGTGTCACCTACAATGCATCTCACGTGTAACTTCAGTTTTAATATCGAAGACGAGATCCCTTTTCTGGCATATGTGGAATCCCATATCTACAGTTTGGCTACAGGAGAGGTTAGTGCTCGATTTCTTTGATTTTCCCTACAAATAGGATTGAAAAACATCGAGTTAATACTTTTAAACATGTATTTATTAACTTAACCGAAAGAAAATTCAATTAAATAAACAAAATTATGTAATTTAAAATTTAATTGTCAAATTGCCGACACAAAGAGGCGTCGCCTCTTCGATGAGACGATTGCCTCCTTGGTGAAGAGGCAGTCGCCTCTTTGTGTCGAGGCAACCAACAAAGGAGCGATTGCCTCCTTACGAAGTGGCAACGCTCCTACGAAGGGGCGATCGCCTCTACGTATAGAGAAGGCTTCATTGGTAACCTGCAATTTTCTATGTATTTTATATGCATAATTAATAATTCAGCTCCCTGTTTATCCACAGCTCAATGCACATGCACTCAAGGGTGCTGGTAACTTTAGCTGTACCTGTATTTGGTACGATAATTTTCCACCCGAGATCAAGGCTCACATACGTGACACTGGGTTTTTCGATTTTATCCTCGCCCTTCTAAATGCTCAGGGGTGGACGAATTACTAGCCTCTTTATGCTTTGCTTGAGAGATGGTCTGACACAACACATACATTCCACCTCCCTTTTGGCGAGTTCACTCTTAACCTAATCTCTTTCACTGCTGTCATTAATATTGCCTACACCTGAGACTCTGTCCCTCTAGGTGAGAGCCTTCACAGGATGTCACCCGACCGAGTTACTTATATTGAGTGTCTGCTTGGTATGGTCCCGAACATGAAGGGGACTCATACTATCAAGATTGACTCCATCAAGAGCTATTACACACGTGCTAGAGTGGAGGCTACCACCACCGGCTTTTAGATCGATTAGATAGTGAGGTCTTTTCTTATCAACGTCCTTAGGACTACACTTTTTGCTGACACAACGAGCTCCATTGACGTGATGTTCTTGATGCCCTTGAGGGATTTTAATCTACTGGCCATATATGATTAGGGTCATTGTGCTCTGACATATTTGTACCAAAGTATGGACGAGACTATTCAAGGATCCAGATGGTTTTGTGGTTTTTGGCACGTCGTCCTGGTACTTTTCTCTCTCCTCTTTTCTTGGTTTTACTTTGAACACTATTACCATGATTTATCAACCATTTTCTTCTTTCTTTTGTAGGATTGGGCTCTAGAGCTGGAGCTAATTATAGGGATATCCCATGTCTGTGACACACCTTTCCCTGCCATGGCCAAGTGGAGCCCCAGCGGGCTTGGAGGAAGCCTATTGCTCGCATATACATCCATCATGAGCATCTAAACACCCAACATCTGATGAGGTATGCACCTGCAAATATAATTATAATTACTAACCCATTTGTAAATCAAGTTACTTCACTTACCTGTTCGCTTTTGTAGCTACATCTGGACTTATGGGGCCCTCAGGCTGGATGGTCTCAGGCTATGATTCCCTTGAGACTACTATCAGAGAAGAGGGTACTACTCTGAGGACCTGGCTACAGGGTTTGGTACCTTGGGAAGAGGATCCATCAGTGGCGCATAGGCACTCGGGTGAGATAGCCACTACTTGCCCCTCCTCGTGAGATCTTTTGGGCACATTTATTGGAGGGAGAGGTGCTGGATGAGGCCTTGGTTGGAGATGATGCTGCATATTATTGCGAGAGGAGAAAATCTTACAATGTGGACTTTGCACTAGCTGATCTCTTATAGAGGGTGCCTTTACCCTGATCCACATCTCAGGTAAACAAACAGTCCTGTGGGTCATACAATCCTATAATCTTTATCTACAAATGTTCCCTTTTTACCTAATTAAAATTTTACTTTTCAGGTGCCAGCTAGAGCACCAGCTGTCCATGCTAGGCCTGCTGCACAGGAGCGGCCTCTCCAGCTCCCACGTACTGTACCCAGTGGTGAGGGTACTTTGACCAGTGCACCACCTCCTAGGGGTCTTTCTTCTTCTAACTTGCAGATGGTGGCTGGTCGGCTCGCTACTCCTCCTGACTTGATGACCCGGTGCTAAGTGCCTTCAAACCAACTTTCTTATCAGTTTCTGAGATTGGATGAGACTCTGGCACCGGTGTTATCCTAGAGGCCTCTCCATATATGAGTTTTTCTTTCTTTTAAAATTATGTTCTTAAACTATCTTAATATAGGGTTAGTTTTAATAAGTCATTACTTATACAGCTACCTCGAGACCAATGAGAGTACATTTACAGAGTGACTGAGGCTCAGAGGGACTTCCTGATGAGCATCATATAACAGTGGAAGGTAATGATCATGTCTTATACCTAAATGCATGCATGCATGCTTTCATGATGTCTTACCTTTCATTGTACTTTGACAGGATCGGGATAAAGGTAGTCAGGTCAGGATCACTACTCTGGACCGCCAGCTAGCTGCCCTGCAGGTGGAGGGTGACGATGAGGATGATGACGAGAGCAATGGTGGAGAGGAGGAGCCTGCTAATGAGCCCACTAGAGAGGGCAATGAAAATGAGGAGGATGAGCCGGCTGATGATCCTGCTGATGAGGGAGATGATGAGCTTGGAGATGATAAGTAAAGGACTGCCTCATATTTATTAGAGTAGGATCATTTGCTCGGCTGAATTGTTGTCCCTCTTTGAATAATTCTCTTATTTAAGTTTTTTTTTTCTTTGCACTGGATGGATAGTCCAACATAAATCCATTTTGCCTACTTTTGGAGCAATTAAAGGACACTTTTTATTACAAAAAATTACCTTTTTGATAACTGAAGCTTGATTTATAATGTCAATAATTCGAGGAATAAAGTAAAAATGAACGCCCTTTGCCTGTTGAAGAAGCGTCACCTCTTCATTAAGCCGTCGACTCTTCGTGAAGAGGCGACAAGAAGTCACATTAACACGTAAAGGCGTCGCCTGTTTGTAGAGGTGAACGCCTCTATAGCAGAACCCTGCAGCTATTTAAATCCCTAACTCTCTTCTAAATTCCCAATTTTCACTTTGCGCAATTTCTCTCCACTTTTCCTCTCTGGACAGAATCCCAACCTCCTAAGATGACTGAAATAAGTATGAAATAGCTGCAACTAATCCTGAAATGCTTGGATGGCAGTTCATGGGCAAGATTGGAGTCATTTCACCTTTCAATTTTCTGATCTATGCACTCTAGGAAGATTAATTTCCCATTCCTCCATGTTCTTTCTCAATTTTGGGATCCTCAAAAACATGTCTTCATATTCAATATGATAGAGATATGCCCCCTGCTAGAGGAATTTGAAGCAATCTTGGGCTCTTCAATGGATTTCACTCATCAAATTACAATTCCTCGGATCAAAACCCCGGATTTACATTCGATCTAATACCAAATGGCTAGGCTTTTCAACTTTTCTCCTCAGTCTTCTTTTCGTCACATCGTCGGTAATAACATTCTGATAAGCTCTCTTCAACGGTGGTTAACAAAGAAGTATATTAGCCTCGGATGATCGCTTTTTGCTTATATGCTCAATTCTTGCTCGTTTCCATTTCTGGCAACTGTGATCCAAAACTTCTGCACATTCTTGATCAAGTGGAAGCAGGCTTGAACCTCTTTCCTCTCATCTTGGTAGAAACTATCATCGAATTAGATAATTTTTTTGAAACCATACGATTCTCTAGGAGTCCACTATTACTGGAGGTTAGCTTTCTCCTTCTTTCCTCCCTATTTTGCTTTATTGTCATCTTTACCCATCTACCACTTTCAAGCATGGTTTCATGAAAAGCTGAGGTTGCTAGAGCCTTCCAGAGACATCGTGCATTACAAGGCTAAGCATTATTTTACCCGAAGACTTTTCCATATTCCAAAAGACATGCGGAACTGGCTGTCTACATTCCCTGATACTCTGATCCAGTGGATGTGCCCCTGGTGGAGATTGCAGCATGTGACCATTCGGTCCTACACCTACTATATTCCTGTAGCCAGACTCGACTTTGCCACTTTCTACAACCCTGCTCGACTACACCTACTTCATGAGTTCGAGCTAGGGCCCCTTTCTCAGAATTTCCTAGATAATTTAGTTGAAACTTGGCCTTGCAAAACCATTCTCAGATGCATTTACTACATTGGAAATCTGTCCACTGATCATCAGTATAAGGAGTGGATTCAGTTACAACAAATAGAATAGGATGAATTTATAAGAAACAAGAGAACAAGAGAATTGCAAACATCGAGTGTTCAACAGAAGAAGAGAAGGTAAAATTAGTTTATTTAACTTAATCTTTATTTGCTTTTTGTTGGGTGGAATTTC
This sequence comes from Mallotus repandus, assembly GCA_949671775.1. Taxonomy (NCBI): domain Eukaryota; kingdom Viridiplantae; phylum Streptophyta; class Magnoliopsida; order Malpighiales; family Euphorbiaceae; genus Mallotus; species Mallotus repandus. The sequence continues at coordinate 16,095 of CATIWM010071917.1, forward strand.
CTTTTAGTTAAACAATTTGTAATGAATACTTAATACAACGTTCAACAATAACAAAGGCAATCAATTCCATTTAATTCAAGCACAAAGTGGTTATACATTTTTGCTTCTAACATATCTCCTATCATTAATTGGCTTGCCCTTGCAAGTTTTCTAACTAACTTTTTTTTCTCTCTCTCCTTTTACTTGTCCTTAATTTTTGTTTGGACCGCCTTTTCTAAGGTTTTCAATCCACCAGGACTTCCTTTCTTTTTTTTCAATTTTCTGTCTATTACTTTTACCTAGGCAGCCTCTTTGTGAGGTTTTCTCCTTAGCGAGACCTTACAGAAAGCACTTATTCGGCTTATCTAGGTTGATGGGCTCTCTGAATTCATTTCCTTTTAGATCTGAAAGGATAGCGGCACCCTTAGAGAATAACTTCTTCAACAGGTATGGACCTTCCCAGTTTGGCTTAATTTCCCTCGTGGATCCGTCATGATCGGTTCAGTCAGCTTCAAGACCAAATCACCCTCTTTGATCTTGCCCGGCTTAATTTTCTTGTTCTAAGCCTGAGCTATCCTCTTTTGATATAGCTAAGAATGATACGTGGTTTTTACCCTTCTCTTGTCTAAGAGTGCTAGCTGCCACAATCGGCTCTTTACGCACTGATATTCTAGGATTTTAGTTTCCAAAAGAACCCATATGGATTGAATTTTCACCTCCACTGGTAATGCTACTTCACATCCATACATAAGTGAGTATAGAGTAATTCCAGTCGATGTCCTAGCAGTAGTCCTTCATCCCTACAATGCAAATTATAGATAATCTGATGAATCTTGGTAGTTCTCCATTATCTTGGATAAGATCTTCTTCACATTCTTATTCGTAGCTTCTATTGCACCATTCACTTGTAGTTTGTATGGGGATAATCTATGATGCTCAATCTTGTATTCTTTTAGCAAATCTATCATTTCTGCTCGAAATTGAACACTATTGCCAGTGATCATATGATGAGGCAATCCGTATCTACAGATGATGCTTCTTGCAATGAACCTTACCATTTGTTTTGATCCGACAGTGGCATACGATTATGCCTCAACGCATTTGGAGAAACAGTCAATGGCCACCATAATGTAGTGATGACCATTCAAAGCTTTCGACTTTATCTCTCCTATAATGTTAATTCCCCATATTGTAAACGGCCAAGGAAAAGTGATCCCCTGAAGTTATATGAAGGGTAAATGGCTAACATCACCATATGCTTGGCAGTTATGATATTTCTTTACAAATTTCATGCAATTTGCCTCCATTATTAGCCCAAAGTAGCCTTGACACACTATTTTCTTAGCCAACACTATTCCATTCATATGCGAACCACACACTCCTTCATGAACTACTTCCATAAGTTTTTGGGCTTCATCCTTATCCACGCATCTCAAATGTACTCCAGTTGGCACTCTCTTATACAACATTCCATTATGGCTGATAAATTGATGAGATAACATCTTAAGAGACATCCTTTCTTTTCTGTCAGCATCTTCAGGAAACTGTTCCATTTCTAAGTACTGCTGTAAATTGTAGAATAACGGTTTCTCTATGGGGTTTGTTGGCATCACCTTTATCTCTTCATAACAAAGGATTCAGGATTTTACAAGAATAAGAGGTTTGACCTCTACCTGTTTTCCTCCTTCCTATATCAAAGCTAGAGTGGCCAGGGCATCTACTATCTGATTCTCCTCTCATGGCAAGAAACATTAAGCAAGGATAATAAAACAGTAGTCGAATAATCCTAGTACAATCTTAATTTTTCCTCCCTTACTTCCCATTATTTGGAGATCTGTTTCACCACTAGCATAGAGTCTCCATATACCGTTATTTCTTTTGCCCCAAGATTCCGGAGTACTTCCAAATCAAAGATGTAAGCTTTATATTCGGCTTGGTTATTGGTGACTTTAAATTCCAATATTTTCGCCATCGGGGTCATTTCTCCTTCTGCTGAGATTAGAATGACACCAATGTCTGCTCCTCTATTATTGACTGCTCTATCAAAGTACATTATCCAAGTTTGGATTTTTATTTCCCCCAGGTGCTCATCTAAAAATTTCAAGTCCCATTCTTGTTCATCACTCACGGGGTTTTGAGCCAAGAAATTCGCTACAGCTCTCCCTTTTATCACCTTTTGGCCACATAGTCTATGTCAAACTTAGTGAGCAACATCAACCATTTGGCTAATTTTCCTATAAGTTATGGAGTCTACTGGAGATACTTGAGGGGATCGTGCTTAGAAACCACTTGAATTCTGTAAGACTAAAAGTAATGTTAGAGCTTCTTCGTTGTCCAAATCACAGCTAAACATGTCTTTTCCACCAAACTATAGTTGGCTTTGTAAGTTAGGAGCTTCTCGCTCGAGTAATACACTACATGTTCGACCTTTCCGTCGTCTTCTTGAGCTAACATCGCACCTAGCGCTTCTCTTTCAATTGCCAGATAGAGGATCAGAAGTTTACCCGGTATTGGTGATTATAATACTAAAGGATTCATCTGATAATTCTTAATAGTCTCAACATCCCAGATCACTTGTTGATTCTTCTTCAGGAGATTAAAGATCGGCTCACAGATGGTAGTTAGCTTAGCTATAAACCTGCTAATGTATTGCAATCGCCCAATAAACGCAGGCATCTCTTGGATTGCTTTAACCTTGTCCGAATCCACTTATATTCCTTTTTGACTAATGATGTGCCCTAACAGCTTTCCAAAGGTTACCTAAAAAACACACTTCTTTGGGTTTAATATGAGATTGTATTTTTCAGATCTGGCTAGGAACTTGTCTAAAGCCTCAAAGTATCCTTCTCTAGTTGGAGATTTTACCATCATGTTGTCCACGTATACTTCTATTTCCTTATGGACCATGTCGTGCAACAGAGTGGTAGCCATCCTCTAATAGGTAGCTCCCATATTTTTTAACCCGAATGGCATGACTGAATAACAGTAGACCCCCCATTTAGTGGTGAAAGAAGTCTTCAGCTTGTCAATCACTGTCATCATGATCTGGTTATATCCCGAGAAATAATCCATGAAAGAGTACATTGTGCTGGAGGCTACACTATAGACTAAGGTATTAATATGCGGTAGGGGAAATCATCTTTTGAGCAAGCTTTGTTCAAATCTCGATAGTCTACACCATTCTGACCCTTCCATCCTTCTTAGGAACAGGCACTATATTGGCTAGCCACTGGGCGTCATCCACTACTTCCAAGAACTTCACTTTCAACTGCTTCTATACTTCTTCTTTAATCAAGAGAGCCCATTTCGGCCTCAATATTCTCTTCTTTTACTTTACTAGTGTAATATGAGGATATTTAGGGATCCTTTGTTTTGTAATTTTCCTATCAATTTCGGGCATATCCTCGTAACACCAAGCAAATATTTTTTATCTTTTCCTTAACGTTTCATCCATTTTTATTCTCTCACCATGAGTCAAATTAGAAGTAATAAGTATATTCTTAGGGTTATCATATGTGCCTAAATTAAATGATTTAGTTTGCACTAAATTAATGTCAAACATATACATTAAGTGATCATCATAAACAGAATAACCATTAGGAAACATATCACACAAATAGGCAAAGTCAGATCTTATTGCATTAACTTTCGAAAAGAAAAGATCATCAATGTCAAATATGTTTGCAAGATAAATGTCAAGATCATTATAGAAGACATCTATGATAGAATTAAAGATAAAAGATTTGAAGTCACGCTCCCTTTCTTGATCCACATCATCCTTCAACTCTGCCATAGGGATGTCTTTTTCTGGCTTTCGAGTCTGCACTAGTTCCTCCACCACAGGTTCCTCAATAGTAAATTCTTTGGCCCTACCCACATGTTCAGTAAATATTTCAAACTTAGGGACCAACTTTCTGCTATTATCAACGGTTTAGGATTGCCGGTGTAAGGGTAATTGGCACCTTCCTTCAAGAATGTCTCCCAAATTGCCTTCCACTTTTGAACCTTAGGCTTTAAGCTTTTAGACTTCTGATATCCTAACCCGTACTTAAAAATGGGGACCTTCAGTTCAACATACTCTAGCAGGCCTTACTGGTTCTTCCCTAGTCCCATTCCGGGCATGAAATTCATGTTCTTCATTATGCTCACTATTTTTGAATTCAATTCATCCTTATAGATCATGCAGACCTCAAAGCTTGGACTGACCAAAATTTCATTGGGTGCTAGCTTCAAAACAATGACTACAACTTCAGTTTCTGTTGTTATAGTGATTACTCTCTCCTCATACGGAAACTTAATTTTCTAGTGCACAATTGATAGCACCTCTCCTAAGGGATAGAACCATTGCCTCCTTAATAGCATGGCAAAGGTGATGGGGATGTCAATGACTTGCAGGTTAACCCAAACCTCAATAGGTCCTGTCTTAACCAACGCCCTGAAAGTTCCTTCAACAAGCCTTTTCATGTCATCATAGGCCTTGATAACTACCTCAGATTGCTTCAGATTAGACATTGTCAGTCCCAACTTAGGCAGGATTTTCAAAGGGTACACATTAATAGCGGATCCATTATCCACCATCACATAGCAAGTGACTTTCCCTTTCACCTCAACCTTTATGAATAAGGCTTTACTATGGTCTCTGCCTTCCAAATGTAGGTCATTATTTGTAAAAATAATTGTCCCCTGAGGGCTCTCTGTCAGTGAATCCACTATTTGATTGGGAGTGTGAGTTGTAAAAATCTTCCTGTGATCAAGGGCCATAACCAGTGCCTCCCGATGGGCTTTGGAGTGCATCAGTAGCTCCCAAACACTAGGGAGAGTCTTCTTATCTGTCTTGGCTTCTACAGCTTTCTCACTCGGTTTCACTTCATCAACTTTCTCCTTTTCCTTCACTTCTTCTTTTGATGTTATTCCTTCTTCTTCTGACCCAACAGATCATGCTTCTTTTTCCTTCTTTTCATCCTTTCTAGCTGACTAGGCTTTCTTTCCCTTATCATCCTTCCATAGATCAATTTGTCCCTCTTCCTAATCATCGAAACTCCAAATGTCTAGAATACTCACATTTAGTTCTGTAAGTTATTGGTTCAAGTTCAGGTCTTTGGTTTTAGGTTTTGGGGATGTGGGTGTGGCATCAACAAAGGAATTACAGACTTATTCCTCTATCAAGTTGGTGTTAATCATTAAAATACTGGGATTGGTGGTGGCACATTGCGGTAATTGGGTAAAGGGTTATTTCGGTGTTGGGTTTTCTGGTTTCAGGGTTGGTTATCTTTCCTGAATCAATTAAATCCTAAACTTCATGCTTCAAACGAATGCAGCCATTAGTGTCATGTCTGATGGTTTGATGATATTTGCAATATAGCTTTAGGTTGGTATTTGGGAAATGTTGTCTTTGAGGTAAAGGTCTCAAAAAGTTGTTCTCAATTAACTTCTTCAGGACTTTAGAAAGAGGTCTTCCCAAATTAGAAAACCTTTAAGGTTGCCCAACAGTATTGATCTGTACATTATTATTCGGTCCAATCCCACTATTGGATCCCGTCCCTTCTCTGCCTGCAGATCTTCCACTGAAAAATTTCTTATCTTGGGCCAGGTCGAATTCCTTCTATACCCCAAATTTATATAGTTCTTCAAAATTTCGGATCCCCAAGTCTTTCAACTTTTTTGGAGAGTGGAAGCACACATCCCTCTATTGCTATTACTAGTTGATCAGTCTCAGCAGGTCGGTGCTTCATCTGTGCCAACTTGTCTCTCCACTTAATCAAATAATCATCGAAAGACTCATTATATTTTTGCTTAATTTTTTGCAAGTTTTTCAAAGATGCTTCCATTTGAATATTGAAACTATACTACTTGACAAACTCAGCATATGATCCTTCCCAATCAACTTGGATATGAGATTCTAAGGCATAATACCATTTAATCGGCGCTCCCTCCAATGATAGGGGAAATTATTTGACAATCTGTGCTTTATTCAAGCTAGTTGTCCTCATGTGGGTCACATATTATTTGAGGTGCAGGTAGGGTTCCTCAACACCACTGAATTTCTTCATGTCGAGGAATTTAAATTTTTGGGGTAGAGGATCATCATCCTTATCCAGACTCAAATCAGTGTAGTTTATCAGAGCATCTATCCCTTTTTCTTTCATCATCAGCTACATTTAGGCCATGGTCTTGGTCAAGTTCTTGGCCCATTCAGGCTTCTCCACATTTTCTGAGACATTCGCATTTTATTGGGTGACAGGTCTTACTAAAAGAGTCTCTTGGTCATCCTCTATTTCCCATCTTTTGGAATTTTCAACGTCTAGATCTAATGGTAATGGGTGTTGTGCTGGTTGGTTCTGCCTAGCTAGACCCATCATTTCCTGCATGATCATTCGGGTCTGTTCAGCCATTTTCGTCTTCAACTATTCTTTAAAAGCTTTAGCATTAAATTCTGCTATTATTTTTTCTTCAGAAATTTTAATCAATCAGCTGGTGTGAGATCGTACCCAAGCAGAGAAGACCTATAAGGATCTATATATGTAACCACCATTGATTAGAAACATGCATAATGTGTATGCATGATATGCAAGACCTTGTTAATGCTAAAAGTCGTACACATGTTCAATGACAAGTTTCTTATCCTAGAATTGTTGGTCGGGTTTTGATTATCAACATGGGATAATGAAATCGACGTATTCAAGACAACTCTCAAGGCGATACAAATAAGTAGTAATTCCTTTGAATAAATCCAAAGTCCATCTTAATGGGCCTTAAAAGCCCAATTTGGCATAATCCATTGACAATGGGCTTGGGCTTTATTGTAAGGATCACTAAATGGCATGAAACATATGCAGTTTGGAAAAAATCCTAAGGGAAGTTACTAAGTCATTACATGAGCTGAGTCAAGGGTAATAGGCTTCAGCTCTCATAGCGATATACATCCATTACATCTCCCCACTCAAGGGTCTATACGATGTGGATAAGTATGCGTTATGAGTGTCAATAATCAAATACTTCACCACCAGCTTTGAGTGAAACGTACGTAGCAAAGCAATGATTATTGTCGATATATTTGGGACTGTTATGCTCATAGTGTGAACAAGTGTGGTGAATGCAGAAAATACAAAGGAAATAAGGAAATAATCAAAGATGATAAATTACAAAACACTGGAATCAGTTTCTCTATCCCCAGTGGAGTCGCCACTGTAGGCGGCAAGGTCTAGCGGGCACCCAAGTATTTGGCGACCATGGAACTGTGTGAGCTTGAAGCCTACTAAGAAATACATAATGGGCTTGTGGCCCAAAATGGAGATGGAGTCGCCACCCGGATGAAAATCGGGACACATTACACAATAATTGGATTCCACGAAGGTTCTCAGAAGTCGTCATCAGAGATTGGGTTCAAAAACTGGGTATGGGCTTTTGAATGCCCACCCAACCTTGTGGTTGGCCTCCGTGTGTGTTTTGTATTTTATTATCTTTGATTATTAGATTATTTTCTTGTTATCGTTGAATTGCACTCATTTTCAGTATTATATTTAATGTCCAAGTTTGTACATTGTCAGGCGATTTCCGCAAGTGTACGGATCGAACAAGTAATATAATGATAAGTAGAGTATCGTTCCCACAGGGAAGGAGTAATTTCTAGCACTAATTATGGCTATGTATTCTATGAGCTAATATAATCAATGATTAAT
>CATIWM010071947.1:0-21344 GCA_949671775.1 Mallotus repandus
TCTTTTTGCTAATTTTTTGCCAAAAGCTTGAAAGATTTGTGTCAGAGAAGAAGTAGAAACATTTGGGTCTAAATTGAAAACAACAATAGTCCCATGGTTATGACCATCAGGAACAGCGTTACAAGATGGGAGCACACCCAACAATGAAACCACGCTCACCGGCTGCTGGAAGCGGCGATGGTGCAAGAAAGTTATGCTCTCAACAACATGAATTTTGCTCTCTGTATACCTCACAATAGATCTTGTTCCTTATAAGGGGTCCAGATCAATTCGCCAACATCAATCGCAAGACCTCGACTACGACCAGCAGCTTTCAGATGGCGATCCAAACCTTTTAGATCTGTACAAATAACATGCTGACCCACATAAAAAAAGAAAAAACCGTATATTTGAAAGAATTTCTCCCCATTTTGGTGGTTTTGTAAAATTTTCTTAATCAAACGTAAAAGTGAAAATATGAGTCGATGTGACAGGCAAAAATGTGCATTTTCCTGATCTAATAAAAATGGGCCGTTTTAACAATACAGACTACAAAAAAGACGTAACCTGTAAACAAAATGGCCATACCATAGCTCTTGTGGTGTTTTCTTTTAGGGCTAATGTCAATCATCGCTAGCGGTGAGCCCATCTCTTTCCTTTTATTTTGCATTCACAAGCATACTTTAAAAATATTAAAATAAAACCTACCAAAAAAAACATGAAATTAAATGGTTGGTAAAATATCCTTTCCTCACTGATATGTACATCGTCATTTATTTATAAAATCGTTACATAAATTATACATACTTAGTATTTCATTGAATAATTGAGACATATATAACTACATTTAAATGTGAAACGTTTAAAATATTTATTCATTCACCAATCATTACATTGCACATATATATATATATGGATTTTAGGTCTGCTAGAATATCAAATATAACGTAAATAAACAAAAATAATATATTTAAAAGGTTATTTAATTATTTCATTATGAATAGTTCAAGTAATATGGAAGAAAATTTTTTTTAATTAAGATTCGTTTTATATAAAAACTTCACAATATAATTTTTGAATATAATAGATCTATATGAGTGTAAAAAAATATCCAAAAATACATTGAACTTGGTAAAGTAAAGTTGGCTGAAAATCATATTTATTTTAATAAAAAAACTCATTACAATAAATGCTAGTTGGTTTTTAAAAAAATCACCTAACATAGTTTTTTTAGTATATATAAAAAAAATTAGGTATTTACGTATTCTACAATAAAAATAATTTTTCATTTTAAATATTAGTAGAAATTAATTTCATCAATGAGTTCAAAACCCACAAACTATTCTTATTGTTAAAAATAAAAATTAAATAATCAATAATTTTTCAGAATTATTCTCATTTAAATGATAATTTAAGTTTAAGTTGTTATATATATATATCTATATTGTTAAAATAAAATTTAACATGTTACATTTTTATTCGAATCAAATTAAATTAATTAAAATTTAATAAATTTTAAATGTAAGTGGTTCAAAAAAAATTAAATAGGTAACTTTTTTCATAAAATAAAAACGTGTAAAGTGCATTTCACGTCAAGGTGTGAAAATTTTGTACATCAGCAACACACCCTTGTCAACTCCAACAAGCAGTAGACCAGTAGACCTCTCTTCTTTGTATTTTATTTAGGCAATTGTCAAATAGACCATAATCTCCATGCTCTAATTGCTACTAATACTGTTGCTATTCCGGCTGTTGTTAGAAGAATTTTACCAATTTCAATATATATATATATATATAATATTGCATATTTAGGTATTTTAAATGTTTCTGTTAAAAATTGAATTGGAATTTGTATCTTAAAAATATATTGACCAAAAAATAATGTTGTTCTGTAGAAAAAAGGTAACAGTTGGAAATCAAGAACATCATTAGAGAAACATAAAACAAAAACAAGTAAAATAAACAAGGGTATGTGCATGCATGTATGAATTAGTATAACAATTTTTTTTTCTTTTGGCCATCACAAACGAGGATGAAAAGATTTGAATTTGAACTTTCGAATGACATGATAGAAATTTGATCATTAAACTAAGCATCATTAGTAATTAGTATCATCTTTTAATTTGATATATTTTTATTAATTTATAAACTAACCACTTAAATAATTTAATTTGTTAACAATAAAAATATTAATATTTTTATTGTTATATAAATATTTTTATAAATTAAAATAAATGTTTTAATGTGTTAAAATAATCAATTTATAAATTAAAAAATTAATTCAAAATTTTAAAATTGAAGATATGATGGTCCTAGTCATATATCCCACTTGCAAGAAAGAAAAGTTGCTTGAAGATTCTTTAAGGGAGATAGACCAACATGATGAAAAACTAGAAAAATAGAAGCAATTAATAAGGGATGATTTAAATAAAGATTACACAAAGAAAAAGTTGACAAAATAATGGACCAACATGAAAGTGATATGTGTGTATGTATATGAACATTATAACCAGTTTTCTTGGTAGTGTAGGGATGAACTCATTGATGGCATCATCTTCCATGGCGGCAATGGACTTGCTTAGGAGTCAACCATAATACATGTGTAATATTTGCCACAACATCTCATCAATATATGCTTGGTCATAGGCATGACTTTCTTTTAGGGTTGTTTATTAATTAATTACACCTAGCTAGTTGAGTTTGAATATGTTCTTTTATTAATTATGGTTTCTTTTATTCAATTCCGTTAAGAAAAAAAAAAAGAAAATGACATAGAAGTATTAATTGGCCTAAAAATAACATTAAAATCAACAATATTTGAACACGGCATCTAAAAATATCATGCAATTTGAGAAAATATATATATATATATATATATATATATATATTTGTATAATCTAATTTTTATTTTTTAAAGTTTCATCATTGCTGATTTTTAAAATAAAAAAATAAAATTCAAATAAAAGGTGATAAAAACTTTTTTTTTCATTAATTATAGCAATAGTTTGAATATATATAAGGGTTCCCTTGCATAAGCTTTGAATTTAAATTTTATATTTAAAAAAAAAGTAGTAAAAAAATTTTATTTTTTATATAGGCCCATCTAACTTGAATTTTGAATTAATAATAATTTTTGCGATTACAAGAAATTGAAAATTAAAAAAAAAAAAGTCTCAAAGATTTGAACAAAGATATCATATCATATAGTCTATATCCAAACTAGAATAGAATACCATTCAATGCCGTTTGTTAACATACATGTGTTAGATTAATTAATGAATGAAAATAAGTATGATAAAAATTCTCCACCTTATGTCAAACTTTTTAAGAATGGTCAAAAGTGCATCATCACACGTGTTGTTGAAATTCAATTTTCGTATTATTCCTAAAATACAAGTAAAACCTACTTTCATTGTCATAGTTTCATGCATCACATTTATGGATAATTTTGAATTTTCAGAAGGCTATGGGTCCATTTTATTTAGATTCTTCTTATTATTATTTGCATATGTGCTAAGTATAATTAAATCACAAATTGAAATGCAAGTACTTCCATTACCAAAAAGAAAAAAAAAAAGTGAGTACTTATATTTCCATGCTTCAATATAAATATTTTGCAGCCTGCATTCTTTTGGTCAAACCGTTAAATTCCTGTGGATAAAATAGGATATAATATCGAGTTTTTTTTTCCTCTTCCTTTTATTTGTATGTATATGTATATAATGAAAGTTGAATAATATTAAAAAGCATTTATAAATTAAACTTTTGATTTTTATCTTTCATTGTATTTAATATTTTTAATATCCAATAATTGTATGAACTTCAATTATTTAGTGGCTACGATTTTATCTTTAAAGGGAGTAAAATTTTTTTAATATCTAATTTTCTAAATTTAAAAAATTTTAAATTATTTAAATTAATAAAAATTGGTATGATATAGTTTCTGACATATAGTGTTAGTCTAACACTTAAATCATATCAGATTCTAAAAAATATTAAAAAATTTGAGTAGGTTAGAATAATCCTTACCTCGTGTGTCTTAAGTCTTTAAATGAGTAAATATTGTATTTGTGTTGACATGTGAAAGACTATTTGGATGAGAGTTGTGAAATTATTTTTCATTAGATATGCATAATCACTCTCAACAACCCATATATGCTTGTCTCAGAATCATACACAATTATAGATACATGATGCATGATTTTTTGATTTTCATAGCATATATAATTATGAACATGTTGAATTTCATTTAAAACACATGGTTGGTTTAAAATATATTCACTTGGAACAATATAAATCACAAGATCCATAACTTTAAAAATGAAAATGGTGCCGAAAGCTTTCAAAATTGAAGCATATATAATGCCTTCATCTCTTATAATTATCAAGATAAATATGTATTAATTAAACGCTTATCAGGATGATATTTCTTAATTAAGTGCTAAACTGTTTTATTAAAAAAATTAATCTCCATAATAGTATGGAAATTAAAGTGGAAGTGTAACCAAGAGTAGGTGGAATCACCTGCCACGGAGTTATAATTACTTAAGTAACATTTTGAATTTAAGTCATAGTATATATAATTACGTTAAATAAATTATTGAAAGACTTTTATTACTCTTATGATCCTATTCAGGCTAAATCATATTAGTTTAGAAAAAAAAATTGAGAGTCTAATTTAATTATTTTTTTAATAGGAGATCATATGATTAAAATATTGATGAACTGCATAATTGGAGATAATTTTTCCCTTTAAATTAAGGACAATACAATTTGAACTTGCACCTCATAAAACCCTTAAAAAAGAGTTACCACTTAACTACTTTTTTACTGACTTAATTATTTTTTCACGGTCATATGTTGATATTTTATATTTTGAATACTTAACCATTAGAAATGCATAACACTAGACTATATAAGATGATTGTTTGATAAATATTTCTATAGTTAATTTTTTTTTTTTACCAAACTATAGTTAATTTGGATATGAGTTATTTTTTATTTGATAATTTAATGAATAAAAATAATGAAAATGATATTAAGATGAAGAAATAAAAAAGAAATATGATTTATTTTTTATTTGATAATTTAATAAAATAAAAAAAATATCAAGAGAACAAAAATTACATCTCCATAAAAATGATTTAACATTTCATTCCAATTTGAACATTTCAACTTCTAGAAGAAGATCATGGCACAGGAAATAAGAGGACCTCACAAAGCCAATATAAAAGACAAAAAAAAATGCATATAATTAGTGGAATTCATCCTCTTTCCTCACATATCTTATCTTTATTTTTTTCTTCATATAAAAGTAAAGTAATTATAAGCAATTATAAATACAATTATTCTTTTTGTTAGTAGGTTATCACCTTTTAAATTCGGGCAAAATTAGCAGATTTCACCGATTAAATTGGAAATCCAAAAAATTCAATCCAAATTAAAATAAAAATATTTCGAAAATAATTAATTTTTATTAATATTAAATTATTTTTATATTTATCTTTTATTCAAATATCTAACTAAATATAAAATGTATTAATCATTAATATTTATAAATTAATATTTAAATTTTAATTATAAACATTTAAATTATTAAAAAAAATTATTTATTTGTTATAACCAGTTGGATCAAACAGTCGAACCGGTTGAACTAAAAATCAATAGTATAACCAGTTCCACTTCCAATCCAATTTGAAAAACATGAGTTAACGTATCACTAAAGAATGTGATACACACTCGAAAACGTATATATAAGTCAACACATATAATTTAAATTGATATCCTATATACACCCCTCTCAATTTTTTAGAATCAATAATTTAATATACTTTAAATTAATAGAAATAGAAAAAAATTTATTTGGTGAAATATAAATTTTTTTAATAATGTTAGTTAACTATATATATATATATAAGTCAGCTAATTTTTTACTTTAATTTTATTTACTTTGATGAAATTACAATTCAATTTAAAATATAATTAAACTACATAATATTTTTTTTATGATTAGTAGCTTTATTTTGAAATAAAAAAACTGCAGTATAATAATTATATAATAATTGTTTCAAATTTTAGATTTAAATTGAATCCTCCTAGATAAGATAACTACACCATCTGTTTGTTATTTTGATTTACCTTATCATTAGTTATGTATTTTATATCCTTTAGTTACGTTGATTCTATGTATATACACCTGTTGTAATCGATGGATTGATACCAATATACAATTCAAATTTCTTTCTTCATCATTAACTTCTATACGGTATTAGAGCCATCATGGCTAGTCAACTTATTCCATCTTCTTCTTCCCTAACTTTATCCTCCATTACAAACCATACTCTCCACATCAAATTAACACTTAGAAACTATCTCACACGAAAAACTCAATTTCAACCCCTTCTCAATTACCATAAACTAACAAGTTTTATTGATGGCTCTACATCTGCACTTCCATCCACAATTCCCAATCCAAATAATTCCTCCAAGCAATCTCAAATCCTACATTCACGGGCAATTTATCGTTTTATGGTCAAAAAAGAAATTTATTTTTTAATTTATGGTAGTTTTAAAAGTTATTGTCATTTTTATGGTAAAATGTAAAAAAAACTCTCAATTTGTGGTTTTTTTGGGTGAGGTGGCACAACAAAAAAGAGAGAAGACCCATTATGCTAGTGGCAGTAGCATAATCTAGTAGCGTAATGGATCTCACACGTAGACCACTTTTCTCTCTTCTTTATTTTGACACTGATTTGACTATTTTAAATATAATTGATTAATAATTATTTTATTTTTTTAATATTATACTTAGTAACTAATTATTGAATAATAATTATGTTGATTTTAATAATATTTAGTCACTAATCATTGTCTAATAATTGTTAATAATAATAATATTAATAGTAAATAGTTGTGGTTATTTTATTGAATAATTGAGGTAATTTAAAATATTAATAATAATAATTACATAGGTTTAAGTAATAGAATTATATAAAAGTTATTATAAATTTGTATGAATAATAACAAAAGTAGATAATATGTGAAAATAATTAAATAAAAATAAAAAAATTATTTTTAGTAATTAATGTTTAAAATTATAGGGATTAGTTATATATTTGTTCATTATCTAATATAAGTTATTATTATTATTAAATGACAGAGTAAAAGGTGAGAAGAAAATATTATTGATTGATAAGTAATAGGCACTATAACAACAAATAGAAATAAAGTTGTAAAGAGAAAACGAACAAAAAAGTTAGGTGTCACAAGGTTTATGCATGCGGACACTAGAGCGTAACCACATATTGCGACGACGAGCAACCTATGCAGAGCTCATATCAATGAACTGAGATCCACTACTATGAGAATCACCATCATCAGCATCATCGTGAGCATCAGGGTCGACGGCGAGCAACCTGTGCAGAGCTCATATCAATGAACTGAGATCCACTACTATGAGAATCACCATCATCAGCATCATCGTGAGCATCAGGGTCGTCGTCGTCGTCGTCATCATCAACATCAACAGTAGTGTCATGTTAATTACTAATACATTAATTACTAATAAAAAATTTTAATTTTTTATTTAATTATTTTCATATATTATCTACTCTTGTTATTATTCATACAAATTTATAATAACTTTTATGTAATTCTATTACTTAAATCTATGTAATTATTATTATTAATATTTTAAATTACCTCAATTATTCAATAAAATAACCATAACTATTTACTATTAATATTATTATTATTATTAATTATTAAACACTGATTAGTGACTAAATATTATTAAAATCAAAATAATCATTACTCAATAATTAGTTACTAATTATAATATTAAAAAATAAAATAATCATTAACCAATTATATTTAAAATAGTCAAATTAGTGTTAAAGCAAAGGAGAGAGAAAAATGGTCCGCGTGTGGGACTCATTACGCTACTAGCAGTAGCATAATGTCCATTATGCTACTGCCACTAGCATAATGGGTCTTCTCTCTCATTTGTGTGCCACCTCACCCAAAAAACACCACAAATTGGGATTTTTTTTCACATTTCACCATAAAAATGATAATAACTTTTAAAACTACCATAAATTAGGAAATAAATTTTTTTTTACCATATGGTAAATTGCCCTACATTCACTTACTACTTTTAAAATGATCAATTATTACTTTTATGGATATTTTCATCTTTAATTAAATTAGTTTTTCTATATGTCACTGGTATGAATTCATCATTCACTACTTGGAATGCATTAGAAAGTGCTTTTGGCTCCATTTCATAGAATCAACAATTACAATTGCACATCAAATTTTAATAGTTGAAGAAAAATGATTTGACAGTCACTCAATATTTTCAAAAAGCTAAATCTTTAGCAAATGAACTTTTAGCAGCTGATAGACCCATGTCTAATGTAGAGTAATGCCATCATTTATAGAAATATTGGATCTAATTATCACAGTATCATTACTGCACTAAATCAACGACCTACTCTAATTTCTTTTTAAGAACTACGTGAACAATTATTGGCCCATGAAATATTACTCAGAAATTTGCAAGATTCTCAACTAGTCACTCAGCATATTGCTTCACCAACAGCTACACCATCACAAATTTTAGCTGCACCATTTTCAACCAATCCAAGTTATCGTCTAAATTATGGTGGATGTCAGAATCGAGGTCTTTGTCAAATTTGTGGTTATAAGAACCATACAGCAGATTGTTGCCGTCGACGTTATGCTCCAAAACACCAAATTGTCCACTCGCAAGCTCATGTTGTCATGCCTTACTCAACACTAACTCTTGAAAATTAGCTACATCACTACACTGCTCTTCCGTCCTCTCCATAGCACCTTGACACCAAAGCCACACCCCATATGACAGTTGACTCACAGAAGATGTCACAATTGACTCCTTATGTTGGTAATGAAAAAATTATGGTTTATAATGGACAGTCTTTACCTATTGTAAATACTGATACACAATTCACCCTTATTTATATTCAAATAGAGTATTCTCATTTAACAATATTTTTCATGTTCGAAAAATTACAAAATCACTATTATCTATTCATAAATTCACCTCTGACAATAATTTTTTTTTTGAATTTTGGCCACACCATTTTTCAATTAAGGATCAAGTCACCAAGGACATCTTGATGCAAGGCCAGAATGAAAATGGATTGTATGTGATGTCGTTGGTTCCTAATAAATAAGCTCTCACTATTGAATCATCTATCTTTTTAAAGTGGCATGCCCGACTTGGTCATCCTTATCATTGAGTTGTTTCTCATATTGTCAAGTCTCATAATTTACCAATTTCAAATTCATTTATTTTACCTGCATCTACTAGTTGTTCCTCTCGTCATTTAGAAAAATTAGTTAAATTGCCTTTTGCACCTGTTGAGCATTCCACCGCTGCTCCATTTCAAATTGTTCATTCAAATGTTTGGGGACTAGCTTCCAATCACTTCCAGTACTGGTTTTAAATATTTTATCTTATTTATAGATGCTTTTAATATATTCACCTAGATTTATTTTCTTAAAAATAAAAGTGAAGTTTTCTCTACATTCCTTGCATTTGAAGCATTTGTTAAACACCAATTCAATACTTCAATACTTGCTTTCATTTTGATTGGGGTGGTGAGTATCAAAAATTGAATAAATACTTTCACAAACATGGAATTTTTCATCGTATAGCCTGCCCGTATACTTATGAATAAAATGGGTTATCTGAACGTAAAATTCGATACATAGTAGACACTAGCTTAACAACACTATATCATGCCAATGCTCTATTTCATATTTGGTCATATGCCTTTCGAAGTGTAGTACGGTCTATTAATGCCTAGCTAACTCTAATTTTACATAATAACAATCCCTTTCAAAAATTATATAATAGTGCCCCTAAATATCTAGACACAAAAGTATTTGGGTGTGCTATTTACTCTTATCTTTGGCCGTCTAACATATTTAAATTCTCATACCGTACTACACAATTCACCTGATCATGCTGGTCATATATGTCTTGATATAGCATCCACATGCATTTACACTGCTCGAAATATTATTTTTAGTCAAAATATATTTCCCTTCAAACAGTAGCCCACATCCACATCTACTTCGAATTCTAATAACTCAGCATCACCATGGCTAATGTCATAATCCACTAACTTCCTCGCACTATGCATAGGTATGTCAAACTCATATTCTCCCTTACCCTCTAGTACACAAACTTTAATTCTAAATGAACTACTATTACCGATTTCCCAACCCTTATCAAACATGTTACCTTCCCAAGCATAACCTCCCTTCATGTCACCACTAATTCATCGACCATCACAAACTATACATCTCACACCCATATCTTCACCTTTCTTACTATCATCTTTGTCCTATCTTCTCATGCCTATATCCAACCCTTCATCATTATCCATAACAGGTCCTCATTCATCAACCTCGACACCCCAACACCCTCACCATGACAGAACCTAGTTCTTTGCCACCCTCCCCAATTCTTCATCACACATTGACATTATCTTCACTATCCGACTCTGTTGGACTCCACTTAGTCATTAACTTGTCCTAGTATAATCCACCATCCACCTAACCTAACCGGACTCACCATATGATCCTCAAACCTAGCACCCTATCTAAATGACAAGCTTATATTGCCATGTCTTATACTCTAAACCTTAATTTCTTAGAACATGAACCTCAATTTTCAGAGATGATATTAAATATAAAGAATGGCAAATTGCCATGGATCAAAAAATGCAAGCCTTTTATGACACAAACACATGGACCCTTGTTTCAAAACCACTAGATACTAATATTATTGACAACAAATGGCTTTACAGAATTAAACACAAACTTAATGGTAGTTTTGATTGTTACAAAGCAAGGCTAATGGCATAGGGCTTCACCAAATTGTCTAGTATTGAGTACAAGGAAACATTCAGTCTAGTGGTAAAGGCTACCACAATTTGGGTTGTGCTTGCCTTAGTAACTATGCAAAAATGGTTGATGCATCAGCTGGACATTTCCAATGCCTTTTTACATAGCATATCAATGAAACTCTTTATATGAAACAACCAAAGGGTTATGAAAAATGTTGAATACACTCATCATGACTGTAAATTGCATCGATCTATATACAGTCTAAAGCAAGCTCCCTGGGTTTGGTTTGCTCAACTCACCAAATTTCTTCACTCTTTACATTTTTAAATCCTTTAAGGCTGACCATTCTTTATTCATGTTGATACAAGGTGCTAATGTTATTTTTATTTTGGTTTATGTTGATGACATTGTCATCATAGATTCGTGCTCTAAGCTTCTTGCTACCACCATTCACTCCTTAAGATAAGAATTTCCTATTCGGGATTTGGGCTCTTTACAGTATTTTTTGGTATTAAACTTCAAAGTCATTTGGCACATTTATATCTCAATAAAAATACCTAACTGACATTCTTTTTATATCTCAATAAAAATACCTAACTGACATTCTTACTCTACATGATTTGGGTGACCGTAAATCTTGTCCGACACCAATGGCAGTATCTCCACCATTAAGTAAAAATCCCGGCATACAATTTTCAAATGGTCAAGTTTATTGACAAATTTTCAGAGCTCTCCAATATGCCAACATTACTCGCCCAGACATCGCCTTCAATGTCAATTAGCTTTGCCAATTTATGCATGCTCCAATCAATCTTCACTGGAAAGCATTGAAAAGATTATTGTGCTAGATTCAAGGTACCAAGTCCACTGGCCTCTTCTTTGCAGCTCACTCTTCAATTTCTTTATCATGTTATGATGATAGTGACTAGGGTGGAGATGAAGACCAACGGGTATGCAATTTTTCTTGGTTCATCTTTAATCTCTTGGACGGCCAAGAAGCAACCTACTATTACTAGATCATCCACTGAAAGCGAATACAAGGTCATTACTAATGCTACCCCTGAACTTCTTTGGCTTAAAGGATTGCTAGTAGAAATTGGATATCCAATTGCCAAAGTCAATTTACACTATGATAATGTTAGTGCAATTTACTTAACCCCCATCTTGTTTTCCATGCCTGAACAAAACATGTTGAATTAGACTATCATTTTGTCCAAGAGCAAGTAGTTACTGGGTTTCTCATTGTTCATTTCATTCTTACCTCAGACTAAATTGCCGATATTTTTACCAAACCATTGCCACCTTCTTATGTTTTTGCTCTCTGTCCAAAATTTCATTTACGTAGTGCTCAATGGTTTGCAGGAGGGTGTTAAGATAATTATGCCACCATCTGTTTATTACATTAATTTTCTTTATCATTAGTTATGTATTTTGTATAGTTATGTTGATTCTATATGTATACACTTTTTGTAATCGATGGATTGATTTCAATATACAATACAAGTTTCTTGGGTTAAATATTTTGGTGGTCACCAAATTTTGCACTTATTTCATTTTGGGTACTAAAGTTCAATTGGTTTCATTTTGGTAACCAAACTTCGATTTAAGTGTCATTGGTTGGTCACCTGGTGGTATTTTGTTGATGTGGCAATCAGAGTTGGAATATTCAAAGACTATTCACCACGTCAGCATGCCAATTCAGATTGCTGATTGAAATAAAACCAATTGAAGTTTGGTGCCCAAAATGAAATAAGTGCAAAGTTGGATGACCACAAATATATTTAACACATTAATTAACCATGTCAAGAAATTTATTTGACCTATAATAAAAAAAAATCATATTTAACCCATTAATTAACCATGTCAAAATAAAAATAGAGAATTTACTGACAAAAATAATATTAAATTAAATTTCAATAAGAGTTAACTACTTCCTATCAATAAAATTTAAAATATAGTTATTTTTTATCACATTTAATTAATATCATATATATAATTTAAACATAAACATAAACTATATGATTTATTAAAGCAAAAGTTGATTTATAAAAAATTTGAACATTTATTTATTTATTTATCAAAAAAGTGCCTATTGATTGAGTTCAAAAAATTAAAAAAAATAATGTATCAAATTGTATAAGTATGATGTCATTATCACAATATATGTTAATAATGAGTCATAAGGGATGACCTTCTAATCTCATTATGATATAATGAGATTAAATTATATCATAATAAATATATAATATGATGCTAATTATAATTAAAAGATTAAAAAATTATTAATTATTTGTTAGAATTAAATATATTGATGGTCACCGAACTATACATTTATTTCATTTTAGGTACTAAATTTCAATTTATTTCATTTCAGTTACCAATATGAGATGCTGAGTTGACATGCTAACATGATGAATATTCTTTGAATATTCTAAGTCCGATTGTCACATCAGCAAAACGCCGCCAGATGACCGATTAATGACACTTAAATCGAAATTTGGTTACTAAACATAAACAATTAAACTTTAATATCTAAAATGAAATAAGTGTAAAATTTAGTGACCACCGAATAATTAACCCCAAATTTCTTTCTTCACCATTAACTTCTATATTTCTTTCTCCCTCTTCTCTACACCTCCAATTGTACTTGACCAAAGAAAAATTGAAATTATCCTAAAAAAGAATATCATAGTGTAAGTTTCATTATAATTATAAATCTTTTTATCTTCAATACTTGAAAGAAATTATTATTGTTATAAATTATGATTATAATTTAATTATTAATATTAAAACTATCCTTAAAATTATAAAATTAAATACTTAAATAGAATTAAAAAATAAAGAAACTTGCGTACTCTAATCAAATAATTGATAAATGAGATAATAAAGTTAAATCTAAATTAATTGCATTGACGTGTGTATATATAGTTGATTAATAAATAGTTGAATTTTACCGATAATTGTTGCATCAGTTGCATGCCAACTATTCTTTTAAATTATATTTTAGGTTTAAATTTTTGTGTATGTAATTAGAGGTGTATATTTGACCAGTTCGGTCATTTTAAACTATTTCTTACTAACCAAATAAACTAAACCCAACTATATGAAAACTGAAACAAAAAAACAAAATTTTTCATAGTAAAAATTAAACTGATCGAATCAAACTAAATTTTTAAAATGTTAATTATTTGAATATTTTTGTATTGAATTATTATACTATTCTTTTAAATAATTAAAAATAAAATTTTGATTTGTTATGCTATTTTGGCTAAGTGATTTTTAACATAAAATTGAACCGATCCAAATGTTGATTTAGTTCTATTATGCAATATTAAAAACCAAATTGTAAAAATAAGCAAGTTGAATAAAATCGGGTCAGTTTGATTTTTAGTTTGGTTCAATTGGAAGTCTTGTTCACTTTATATGCACTCATGTTAAATTAATTATGGATAAAATTTTGCTGCTCTTGTGGTTTTGCTTGAATCAAAATCAAATCATATTAATTAGAATCTAGTGGGCTCTAAATACCGATGATTTAGACAAAAAAAAATAAATAGTTAAATTTTTGTGTTTTAATATTATATAATTATTATCTAATTAATTAACTAATACTAATAAAGGTATAGAAGTATTCAATTATTTAGTATATATAGGGACCATATTATATTCCTGAAATGGGCAAAAATGTTGGGACACTTGTGGGCAACTAGGCATGGCATGAAAAATATTTAGAAAGTACGACCTACTAGAATAGAATATATATATACATATATATATTTTAACCTCTTCTCTTCTCCAAACGCTCTCACCTCTTTCTATTCATCAACTTCTTTCTCTTCTATATTTTACCGTTATTGTCAAAAATAACCCAAAAATTTTAGTTTTATATATTTTTATTTGTAGATCTATATGATTCGAGATCATATTTTAAATTTTTATGGGTTTTTAACCCACTTTTATAAATAAGTTGTTAGTTTCTCAGATCTATAAATCTGATGAAGTTATTTTCAGTTTTTGCCTTCTTTTTATGGGTCTTTTTATTGTTCCAATGAAAATTTGTATTCAAATTAAAGAACTTTTGACTTGATCTACTCAGAACACAAAATTTTCTTCACCAAACTTCTAAATCTGTCCAAAGGAGTTTGAATGTCACCCAATTGCAGAAGATATCAATGTATTGGTCCGATCTATCCAGAAATCAAGCATTTGACCGGTCCATTTCTATGAATGAAAATTATATAAATGCTAAAATTCTGTGTTTTTTAGTTGTCTATAAAGTACAAATATTATATTGTCAAATTTATTATGCTAGTGTTCTAATATGTCCTTATTTAAATGGGTCAATAATTCTACCATTTTTTATAATTGTTCTACCTTTGTTAATAATTATTTTAAGTGTGTTGATTGAGATGTAATTAAAATTTTCTTATTAATGTTATTCTCTTTCTCCTAAAAAAAAGAAGTAGAAGATATGACTTTTGCATACAAAAAAATTAAATGTAGCTATAGGGAACATATAAAGGAACGTGTCAAAGTTGTGGTCCTTTCCTTCCAAGTTTGCATTGTAAATTCTTTCAAGTTGCTTAGACTAAGAACTAAAGTCTATTTGACCATATCTAATATACGTACATATTCATGGGAACTTGGGACCATTACAGAAAATAACTCAAATCTTATGAATCTCATCTTGATTAGATTATTCCAATTTTCTTCTTAGACCCATCAATCGGTAGGTAAAGGTCGACTATGAAGATTCATAAATTGATGTTGATATATATATATATATATATATATATATGCATAAATAAATAAACAAATAAATACTAATAAATTATATCTAAAAACATTTATCAATTTTTAGTACATTACACACAACAATCAAATTGGTAATATATAAATTTGTATTTTCTTTTTTAATAAATATAAATTAATTAAAATATATTTTATAAATTTAATTATTAAATATAATATATCCGAAATAGTTACGCGTGTCGGCTCTTAAGAGGACGCTAAAGAAAAACTAGTTTTAGAAGACTATTCTTGACTAATCACCGGCCCCATGACTCCCTCGATCCGATGTATGATTGAATGTTGAGTGTGCGAACCGTGTTGAAAAACAAATGCAATGGACCAAGACTGATAATAATAATAAAAAAAAAAAAACAAGAAGTGCAAAATAATAATAATAATAATAATAAGGAAAATACTATGCAAGAAAAAAGAAATGGAATTCTTGTTTAATCTCTTATGATAGATTTAGCATACATGCATATGTATATTAATGTATATGTTGACTAACTATTTTACCCTGAAGAGATGAGAGTCTAGAGTTTGAATTTTTTTTATCCATTAACATTTGGTAGAATTTATTATTGTATAATTTATATTTTTCCGATTGTGTAACTTAAAAATTTCAATTTATTAGGTTTTCAATAAATTAAAAAATTTAAAGAATCAATAAAATTATGTAATAGAAGTTATCATTTTTTTATATATTTCTCACTAAAATATAATAAGTTTTTATCAATATTAATCAGTATACATGAATAAATTATCTATAATATAAAAATGATTTTTACAATTTAAATGTATTTTAAATAGGAAAAATATAAAAAAAATTAATTTCATTTTATACTTTGATAATTTTTATTATATATTTTTATAACAATTTAAAATATATAATTTTACCGTTAACTACGAATTTTAGATATATAAATTAAACATCATTTTTTAAAAATATTACATATATCATTACATCATTTATAATTTCAATAATTACATTACTGCCAAACAAACCACAAATTCATATAAGGAATAAATACAAGCCATAATTAAGGTAGGAAATAAATATTACAACCACAAATTCATATAGAAAATAAATACAAATCATAATTTATATAGAAAATAAATATTATAAATATGCTTCATGTAAATCGAATCCAAAATTTTACTATGAAACTTCAGTATAATAGTCAATTAATATGTGCTTTATAAACAAATTAAATATCATTAGTCAATGAGATATAACAGATATTCATCCAGCACACAATCATTATAATAGAGAGAAAATACACATTTTATATTGGAATGCTACCATATTAAAAATTTAAATAATATTTAATATAATATCGTTTAAAATTACTAATGGAAAATTTTTTATATTTTAATTTATCGTAAAAAATCACATATTTTATAACTAATATATAAATATAATATTTAGTAACTTCATCTCATGAAAAAGTCTATGTTCATGTCGCTTATTAAAAGAAAAAACAAAATTTATATCACTCCCAATCCAAAAAATTTATTTTTGATTAGATTGAAAAAAAAAATTAGTGCACTATTATGTACCTTAGCTATAAAAAGCCATTAAATTAATTCATCTGTGATGTGAAGTTTAAATCAGTAAATCCTTAATAAAAACAAAATGAAACTAGAATATTTTAGCACTCTTTCCAGGAAGCTGAATGTATAAGGCCGACATATAATGTCGACAAGAACAATGAATATACTGTCAGAGATATATGCATGCATGCATGAATAACAGGCAAAATGTTAACACAAAAAAAAATTTTAAATTACAATTTCCTTCCACTTTAAAGTGTGAAGCCAACAAAAATAGACAGTTCTCTCTAATACCCACAATTTTTTTTTAACGAATTATACCCACAATTTAATATCTGAAAAGTTACTCAATTTGAGGTTATTTGCATTGATGGTACCCAACTTTTTAACTAAATACCATTAAAGTATCCAACTGTTAAATGTAATATAAAACTCTCAAACATTTCGCTTCATTACCAATAGAGTGTCTAAATCTAATTTTCAGCCAAAAATGACCACGTGGCACGCCACATGGCGTCTAACACGGTGACGCGCGTCATACTTCGCTGATGTGGCACCACATGGTGCTGATATGGTATTTGCAAACCTGACACGTCAGTATAATGTGATCATCACTAAAAGTAGCGGCACCAAGATTAAAAGTTGGGTACCATGAATAAAAATTTCTGATTTTTTAGTTGATTTTTATTTGTTTAATTGATTTTTATTTTATGATGATAAAATTTCGAACTTTATAGTTTTTAAGTGAAAATTTGTGTTTTTAATGTGCATCTCAATTTTTAAATAAAATAAAATGTTCATAATTTAAATTAATATTTAGCTCAATAAAAATTATTTTAAATTTATTATATAATGTTAACTCGCAAACCGGCTTGAATAGTAGTATAATGCATTGCTATTTTGATATGAAATATATAATATATATTTTTTAGCATATAATAAATATAAATATAAATAGTTATTTTTATTATAAAATATTCAATTAAAATTAAAATTTAATTTTTAAATAAAATGAAATGTTCATAATTTAAATTAATATTTAGTTCAATAAAAATTATTTAAAATTTATTATATATTGTTAACTCGTAAATCGGTTCAAATAGTAGTTTAAGGCACTACTATTTTGATATGAAATATATGCATTTATATTTAATATATTTTATAATAAAAATAAAACTTTATACTTATTATATTAATTGAATATTTTATAATAAAAATAAAAACTTATATTTATTATAAACTAAAAAATATATACTATATATATTTCATAACAAAATAGAAGTGCATTAAACTACTATTCGAACCGGTTTATAAGTTAACAATATATAATAAATTTGAAATAATTTTTATTGAATTGAATATTAATTTAAATTGAACATTTCATTTTATTTAAAAATTGAATTATAATTATAATTGAATATTTTATAATAAAAATAAAAATTTATATTTATTATATGCTAAAAAATATATACTATATATTTCATATCAAAATAGCAGTGTATTATACTACTATTCGAGCCGGTTTACAAGTTAACAATATATATAATAAATTTTAAATAATTTTTATTGAACTGAATATTAATTTAAATTAAAAATTTCATTTTATTTAAAAATTAAATCATAATTTTAATTGAATATTTTATAATAAAATAAAATTTATATTTATTATATGCTAAAAAATATATACAATTTATTTCACATCAAAATACTAGTGCATTATATTACTATTTCAGCCGGTTTACGAGTTAACATTATATAATAAATTTTAAATAATTTTTATTGAATTGAATATTAATTTAAATTATGAATATTTTATTTTATTTAAAAATCGAGACACACATTAAAAATACAAATTTTCACTTGAAAACTATAAAGTTCGAAATTTTATCATCATAAAACAAAAACTAATTAAACATAAAAAAAAAATTCATTTATGGTATCCAACTTTTAGTCTTAATCTCACTATGGTATCTCACTTTTAATGATAGTCCTATTATACTGACGTGTCAGGTTTGCAAGTGTCACGTCAGCACAGTGTGACACGTGTCACCATGTCAAATGTTATGTGACATATCATGTGATCGTCTTTGGTCAAAAATCGAGTTTTGACACTTTATTGGTGATAAAACAAAAAATTATGAAATTTTGTGTTACATTTTAACGGTCGGACACTTTAATGGTATTTAATTAAAAAGTTGAATACTATTAGTGCAAATAATTCCAAATTGAGTAACTTTTCAGATATTAAATTGTGGGTATAATTCGTTAAAAAGTGTTGCGGGTATAAGAGAATTTTCTATTTTTGTTGGCTTCACGTTTTAAAGTGGAAGGAAATTGTAATTTAAAAAGTAAAAAAAAAAGAAAAAGAAAACAATTTATAGCGAAAGCATTTTATATGTTTGGATTTTCATGAAATCAAATTTTCTTACTTCAGCATAAGCCATAAACCTTGAACAAAATTTAGTATTGCATGTAGGGAGATTGCATAAAAAAAAAAAAGGAGTTAGTGATAAAATTTTGACAAATTTTTAATATAAAAAATGTCAATTTTAAAAAAGAAAATAGGAACTATATTTATGATTAAAAAATCAAAATAAGTCTAATGATATTTTTAATTTCAAAAAATAAATTTTGATTATCCAATTAGCCAAATTCAATTTAAATTAATTAACCATAAGGTTTTTTTTTTAAGAAAAAAAAAAGTATAGTACCCTTTTAATAGAATACAGACTTTGAAGTCATGGAGAGGCAGGTTAATCGTTGAAAAAACATGAATAAAAGTACTTTCAAAACTTTTTAGTCTTAAACATGTGCTTTGGAAGCAAGACCACAGAATTTGAATTCCTTTGGTAATTAATTGTTTGTTTTTTATTGATTCAGTGAAATCTATTAATTGATGTAATTTACACAATTATTTTGTCAACATACTGTAATCAATTAGGACATGACACATATATAATAACAACAAAATACAAAGCCAAACCCATATAGCCATATACATGAATGGGAACATGTTGGAATTTTATTTTTCAGGTTCATTGGACTGACCCACCAAACTTCCTTCTTTATTTCATTTTTATTTTTTGGTCTGTGAGTCTCCATAGTCTAGTCTTCGTAGGGGTTTTTAGGGGACTGACTTTCTCAAGATTGGGTGATTTTTTAATCTTTGTGACCAACACCGTGACGTTTTAGTGTGACATAGACCCCACCCACCTGCCTACCAAATTTACTTCAGAGTCTTTGACTTTGGGTTTCCTTTTCTTATTTTCTCAACATTGTAGAGATTCAGTAGCCAGTTAGTTTTGAAAATATTTTTTTTTTTTTTAAATTTTTTAGTTTTTTATTCTTTAAAATAGATAATAAATAATTTTTTCATATTTTTATAATTTTATATGAAATTTATAATAATATTTTTTAAACATAATGATTATTATGATTTTATAAAATAATATTTAACTAAATTTTATTTATTTTATAAAAAATTTAAATCATACATATTTAATTAATTTTAATTCAAAGTCTTAAGATTGTAATGATGGTTGAGGTGGAGGATGTGGTGGTGGTGGTGGTGGAGGTGGTGGTGGTTGATGGTGGAGGTGGAGGTGGAGGTAGAGGTGGTGGAGGTTGGCGGAGGTGGAGATGGTGGTGGAGGTTGGTGGTGGTAGTGGTGGTAGTGATGGTATGTGGTGGTGGAGGTGGTGGTGGTGGTGGTGGAGGAGGTGGTGGAGGTTGTGGTGGTAATGGTGGTTGAGAAATTTATAATCAATGTTAAAATTATATTGATTAGGAAATTTAGAAAACATTTTTATTAGTTTTCTAAGGGTCTGTTTAGTTTTAGAAAACAATGCCTGTTTTCCAGAAAATTTTTCCAAGAAAACTAGAAAATAGAAATTGTTGTTTAGTTATGATATTTTATAATTTTAGAAAATTAGAAAACTATTTTCCAAATTTTCCAAATTATAAAAAATTTTAGAAAACTAATAAAAGATGTTTTCTAGATTTTTCTTTTAATACTGACTTCAATATTCTCAACCACCACCACCACCACCACATCTACTACCACCACCACCTCCTCCACCACCACCACCACCACCTCCTCCACCACCACCACCACCTCC
>CATIWM010071959.1:0-21240 GCA_949671775.1 Mallotus repandus
AGTGATGAGTTGCTCTGCAGATTATGATTTTAGGTAAAGAGAATTTCCACTACTTACTGTGAAATTAGGCACCAAAAAGAAGATAAAATATGCTTCAAAACGTTAGGCATTAGTCTTTCAGAATAAACCAAATTAAACTCAGCAAGCATTTCCCAGTTGAAAGCATGTGCATTAGCAGCATTACAATACAAGTCAATAAACGGTGAGTATCCGCCATATTTAAGCACGATATACGTTGTATATACATAGTCAAATTCTTTGCACATTTACAATTTTCAACAATTAGAGTTGGGTAGACTTTTACCACCTATAATTAGTGTGTGATATTTTCTCTTATTTCAACAACTTCTCTTAATTTATTTAACTTTCGATTTTTGGAAAATGTTTATTTTCTTTCAACATTTCATTCTATACTAGCTATGTCCCTTAAAAAAAAAACACTTATAAAATTCTATAAAAAATGCAATGAAATATGATTGAAAATAAAATAAAATAAATTTAAAATTTGTATATTTTTATTTTTATATTTTGTAATATTTTACCTATAAGTCTTAATATACTCTCATTATTGGCATTTTTGGAATTTTATGCACTGAATATAAAAGTACATGAATTTTTATATAGATACCTATGCTGTGACATTTAAAATCTTATTTATTAGAATTAGATTCGTTATATTTTTTTAATTTATTTCAACATGTATCAGACATATTAATTTTTAAAATACCGATATTTTTTATTTTTTTAATGACTGTTCATTTTAAAGAACTAAATAATTGAGTAGTATTAAACTGGAAAAGTCTTACCTACACTATGTGTATTATACCAAATGATAAAATTTAAGATATATAATAATTAATAAAAATAAAACATATGTCTTATATTTTAAATCCTACCACTGAATGTATATATAACTATACTCTAAAATAATTGTGTCAAATTTAAATAATTTTTCTCTAATCTTTCTATATCTATGTCTCTATAAAATATATAAAAGTAAGAACACAAATTTTACCACCTAGATAAATAATTAAAACAAGTATAAATCACAAAGTCTTAAAATAAGTTCTTTTGATATTCATGTTGTGTGTTATTGATTATCTATATGTTGTAACTCTTTGTATTTTATTTATTATTATTTTAAGTTTTAAGTTTTATGTATTTTTTATTATTATTATTATTATTATTCATAAATTTAATGAAAAAAAAAAAACTTGATATCGTGCACGTCCTAAATTCATTATATATAAAGTTGAGGGTCAAACTATGCATGCATAAAGAAAATTGTGATATTAAGAAAAATAACAAAAATGGTGAATTGGTGTGCGCTTACATCTGAAAAAACTCATCATCACGTGCGGCGGTGTCATTATTAACTTTTGGCTAAGACATGCACTTGCGTCCACGCTTAGACAAAAGGGTTATTCACTTAATTATATATAAATAAAAATAATTTGGCAGGTGCCGTGCAGGTGATGCTTGCAGATGCAAAATGCTGTTTTTTCTTCTTTCGTATTGATTTATTAGGGCTAACTTTTTTTATTAAATTAATTATTTAGACAGTGCAATGACAAATTCAGCCTTGTTACTATGTGTTATATTAGATAGACTCTTTGTGAAGTCCCTAAATTTTGACACTTTATTCAATTGAACCCCTCAAAGTTTATTGTGTTTTATTAAACTCTCAATCTTTTATTTTCGTATAAATTAAGGACAAATTAGATTGAATTAACAAAATTGTGCTATAATTCAGGTTCGTTGTTGCTAAATATGCTATTATGAAAAATTTAGAGATACATTTTGTGAAAAGAGAAAGAAAATGGGTGAGGACAAGGTATAAGGAAAAATGTCTATAGAGATTATTTGCTTCAATTGATAATTTTAATGACACATTCACTGTTAAAACTTACCACCGACATCACAATTATGGTAGAGTAAATAGAATTTATTTCACAATTTCATTACTTTAGTCTAATTTGTCCTTAATATACGAAAATAAAAGATTAAGGGCTTAATAAAATACAATAAAAATTGAGGAGCTCAATAGAATAAAGTGTCAAAATTCAGGGACTTCATAATGGATTTATCCCTATTATTATATATAGTTTATATGTTAGTTGGTTGATGAAAAGGTTATCCATGTTTATGTGAAGAGGTTAGTATCCTTTATTTTGTGAGATACACTATAATAATTGATTTAGAAAAATATAAAGAAAATCAAATTTGTTTCAAATTTGATGGCAAATATAGTCTAATGATCACAATTGGCACATAAATAAATAAGTGTCTTGATTTTGTATATTATTACTATTATTGTTAAACAATTGCAACCTTTTTTGATTAACTGCAAAAGATTGTTGTATATAGAACAGTTTGGTGTAAAAAAAAATGTATCATTCTCTCCTATTTTTTCTCTATAATTCTTTTCAACCAAAAATAAGAAATTCTTCACGACTTTTACAAAAATTGCTATATGTAAAATCTAATTTTGTTATATGAGGTATATTACTTTAATCTTATAGTAAGTATAGTGGGGCAATTAATACATTAAAGATAGTAATTTTTACACAATTAATTTATTTTTTTTAACTGAATACCGAAATGTAAAAATCGAACTTATAATCTATAAATATTTTAAAGGAGGTTATGTGATTAAACTATTCAGCCTTCGTCTTATTGCCCATAAGAAAAAAAAAAGTTGTATCTTGCAAGTTTTATAATAAAAATGTGTTTGTTTTTGTTTAGAATTAGATCCATAGCGAAGAAGTTGTCTTACACGTTCATATTTGACTGATTTCATCCTTTAAAATATACTATTTTTTAAATTAAAAAAAACAGTAAATTCTAGCAATTATCATTTTTTCAATAAAACAACTTTACTTAATAAAATACAATTGAACTCAATTTTTATATTTTTAACATTCTCAAGTAATATTCAAAACATTATCTATAAAATATTTGAGTCTCTGAATCTACTATATAAAGATTTAAATTAGATATTTTTTATAAATATATGTATCAAACTTCCTATTTGCAATTAAATAATTGATTTCTTTTCAAAGTTATTTTATAATACAAACATATGTATGCATACAAATACAATTAAAATCGTTAGATTACTATTAATTTAATTACAACCATTGATATATTTTATAGGTATTGACACATAAAAATAATCAATGATTATAATTAAATAAAAATAAATCCAACGGCTCTGATTTTATTTGCATATATACAAATATTTGCACTATAGTAAGAGCTTTTTTTTTTTCATTTCTTTGAAATTTAAATATAATTATAAAGTCGATTTCAGAAGTCCCTCACGAAATTAAAAATTTTCTTATATATTATTTTGTAAAACACACAATGTTACGGAAAACAGGGAATGAATTCTTTTTTTTTTAACTATCAATCATGATTGCACTATGATCCAAGGATGAAAGTTTCCATCTGAAGCACAATTTTCTCATTCCAACCCAAAGTAAGCCGAGTTCATTTGGCATGACCTAAGTAACAAAAAATTTAACGTATTCAAAAAGCCTGCTTTTATCAATCGATAAGGATCTTCTGATGAGCCTTCTCATCTAACGTTTCCAGGAAGCAATGCCAATGCAGATTGGATCCCAGTAACCAACTTGTCTCTCAATTTGGAAACTATATTCTTCAGGAATTTGCATGAACTTATCTCATCCACAATAAACTCATCTTGCTGTAGTGCATGGAGCTGTCCTTCCAAGTATTTAATAAGACTAGCTTCAGCAACGTTAATGAGACTGAGAGAAGCATTTATGTGCATATACTTCGTAACAAGAAATCCTGCTAGGATCTGTTGATCGGCCTTCACGAGCTCTGATATGAAGGAGGGAAAAAGTATTCTTCTGAAAAGAAATAAGAAGTCCTTTTCTGTATCTACAGAACCCTTCTTTCCTTTCTCTGTAATCCTTGATGACTGGGTCTCCAGACACTGACGAGAGAAATTGCCTGCTAAATAACAGAGATAAGAGAAAGTAGTTCCGTATGAAGACTTGGTAATTATAGCTGACATGATCCCCGAGGACAATACAAGAATGAAGAACTCATGGTCCCTGCCGACTGTTTCAGAAATACCTCCTTGTTTGAGCTTGTCGTCAACAACACCCAAACATTGCAACTGCAATGCTTCATAGGGTAGAACAAGTAGAAACTTCAAAGCCACAAAACAATCCATCTCAAGTAAAATCTGATACAATTTCTTGGCACCATCTTCATCCAGCAATATTTGGTTAGCTTTTAATATGGACTGGTCAATTAGTCTAAATATATCATTGAATCGTGACATTGTAATAAGCTTTTTGAAAATCTCCATCCAGCAAGCATGTAAAGGATGAACACAAGGAGAGTTCTCTGTTTTCTCTTTCTCAAAAGATTCTACCTCCTGAAAGCTTTCCCATCCTTCATCCCAATCATCATCCTTCCAGTCATTTACTCCAATTTTTTCTGCAGAATTCGTTTCATCTCTTCCAATGACAAAGAACCCTTCCCACTCTTTCAAAATGGCCAGCAACACCTCAATATGAGTATATGAATTGGAAACTTCACATAACTTCAAGAAGCAAGAGACAGCTGTCTCTACATTCAAGAGATCATCAGGACCAATTTCTACACCAGGGGAGATGCCTGCCACAAGCTGAGATGATTTAAGAGCAACTAGAGTACTTGTTAACTGACTAGAAGTATCTGAATGATCTAGCAGTCCATGATTGGCAGTAGCATCACTCTTTTTACTTGTAGAAAGGAACTCATCCCACCCTTCCCATGGTAAAACTTTGGACTGTAGCTCTGCAGAGAAACCCTTACTTCTACCCCTGATCAATTGCATAAGCTCAAGAATATAGACTCGAACATGACTTTGTAGCTGCGAATTGTCAGAGAACTCGGCCATCCTGTCCCAAACTGCCTGTCTGATCCTCTGCAAATCCTCCAGTTGACCTTCCAACTTGCTCAATGAAGACAGTAAATGATACAAATTCTGATGTTCGCAGGTCCCACTGACCAAGTCTTTCAGAATGGGTTCCAACATATTTATATAGAAATAAAGTAGACCTCGGGATTCAGAGTCAGTAGGTGGAATTGAACTGATTTCACACTGCGATATTGCTTCTAAGAACACTTCTGAAATAGCTCCAAATCCACAACCAGAAAATACCATGGCTTTGCAGAAAATTTGAATCTCAACAGAAAAACCACCAATTAGACCACAAGTTGCATAGTGTACAATGCTGCCCCAGCTCTGACTTGGTGATACACAGTCCTCCATCACCAGCTTCACCAAGACCTTCAAGCAACTAGATAAACACTCTGGATTGAACCCAACTTTTTCTGGATGCTCATTGGATGCAATTTCCTGCATTTCTTCAGTCAATTTAAGCCAAAAGTTCAAGAGTATGATGAGGCAATCCTGCCATGTTGAGTTATCTGGAATACTTCCACAAGAGTCATGCAGGGGTACAATCATAGTTAAGTACCGCTTCATAATTTCCAAGGCATCAGACGGTGACAAAATTCTGATATACATATGAGAAGAATCATATGTATGCTCAAGTTGAATAATAAACTCCTGAAATATTTCAAGATTTGCAAAATTATATTCCATTCTGGTTCTACTTTCCAATGTCGTCAACAAACTCAGCACATAATGTTTATACACATCCTGCCATGACATGAGACTTTCAGGCATCGAATCAGTATAGGTACCACCCAATGTCTCTACCATTTTTGCCAAGGCTTCCAAGTTAAGTTCATTGATGTGCGCATAAACTTCATTTTGTAAAGATTGCAAATTTATTCCATCTAATCCAGCAACATTCTTGAAGTTTAGGTCCCTAATAAAAGATACCCTTCGACATTCTTGCTCAAAGACGTTGTATATGTGAGCCAAATCAAGAGTGGATAAATTTGATGAACAAGGGCATATTGCTTGCATTGATTGTTTTGTTTCCTCTAGCTGCAAGTAGCAGTCAGAGAGGAGGCCAAATAAAATAGCCAGGCGCTGTTTGTTGTGCCCATCAATCTCAGGATACACAACCAAGGAAATTGCTTTGATGGTTTCAGATGCGCAACCAATTATCTCTGCTTTGACTTCTGAAATTTCAGCCATGATGTCATCATCAGCCCAAATCTCAGAAACAAAAATAGAATTTAGATACCTTAGGAGAACCTGCAGAACAGAGAGCACAAATTAATCCAAAGGGTCAAACAGGCACACAATTAACTTCATGTATGCAAAGATGAAAGTAGCTAGATCCACATACCTCATTATGATTTAAGCCATATGTGTCAGCTAATTTCAAGACATCTTTCATAATGCACTTCTTTTCCAATTTTAATGAATCTATCAGAGAAAAAACAACACTCTTAACATAATTAAAGTCACCAGATAGAAAACGAGTGGTTTCAACGCCAGGAATAATTTGCTCCAACAATCTAGATTGTTCAGCTACACGCCTTTTTTCTTCTAACTTAAGTTTCCATTGCCTCCAAAATGTAGACTGTGCTTCATCAATTTTGTTGATACCATCTGAATTAAAAAAAAATTATCTAATGCAAATATACACAATGCTTTTGGCTAATGAAATATTACAAAGAAATCACATGAATATTGCATAAAAATAAAGGATTAAAACAAGTCACCAGAACTAAACGGTGTGTGCTTCTCTTTAAATTTCCTCAACAGCAGCTCCCTCCTCTCAGATGGACCATTGCACTCCACCTCAAAGTTATGCAACAAACTGTAAGTCATTCCCAAGGTCATTAATCTGCAAATCTCTTGGTAGTTCTTCCTTATCCTCAGCTGTTCTTCTATTACTTTTACTCCACTAAAAGCATCCGCAAGATTCAACAAAAATGAGAAACCCATTATGTCGTCCTCCTCTGTAACAGGTGGTTCTATAATTGATTTAGCCAGAGATTCAATAACATCATCTTTGGGAGCAAAACCATTTCTTGCCAACCAGGAGAGAATAGTTACCAGGGCATGTGCATGTATGCTCAAATATTTTTTTCCGGGAATGAAGTCAGAAGCTGGTTTCCTATCATTGACTGATTTCCTACTCAAGTCAAGTAACCATGGAAGTTGGAAAACAGCAAAAGAAAAAAATTTTCCATTATCTTTCAAAAATGATTCCAAATCAGTTCCATTCTGTCTGGGTAAGTCCTTGGCAACAAAAGAAAGTGTATTTTTTACTTTACTTAAGTAAGCTTTATGATCACTGGCTCCATCAACCAGTTTAGAGCAATCTTTGAGGTCAACGATGTCCTGAATACCATGGACTGGAAGAGATAGAATTGAGGTATCTTGAGCCGGGACCTCAGGGGAACTCATCCCTGTTGTCATCAACAGAGTGTCACATTGGCCTTGCATGTCCAGATCCTTCCATGCATGGAGAAGCTCACCAATAGATTCTGCATCACACTGAATTAAAGCAAAACCTAGTAGCTGCTTTCGAGAGCTTACATCCATGTTTTCAAGGGCAGGACCCCTGGCTATTGCAGCACACAAATCCCAAACGAGACCATGTCCTTTTTTAGCCAAAACAAGGCAGAGATCAAATGCCAATTGCAGATCACCAGCTACGGCAGCTTCTCTAGCAATAGCTTCCTCAACAGTTGATATATCCTCTGGAGAGTTCAATCCTAAAAGTTTAGCAACCTCCATGAGTTCATCAACATGTAGATAAGCTCCAGGTTGACTGGTGATTGCCATTTTCACAATCTCCATAGGGTCTCTTATCTGCCTGAATTGCAAGGGCAGAAGAGTAACTCCAAGGCTCGGAAGCTTAACAGTGAGCACCTCAATTGTATCAACCTCTGCCTTAACATGTCTGCTACTTGGAAATAAGTCTAGGCATTCCTTAGCCTTCCAGATCTGGAAAAAGTTGCAGAATAACCAACAAATTTATACAGGAAGAATGATGAATGACCATATATGGACAATAAAAATGGCATACTGAATGTTTGCTGGTGTATCTGGTGAATAAGATATCATTTTCTGATACTTAATTCAAAAAATATTCATTGGATTCCAGATTAAAACAAGGTATAGCAATAAAAAATGCTAAACAATGAAAATTGAAGGAATGCACCTTGCCGAATAACAAGCATCCAATTTTAATAGATAACAATCAAAAGCAAAACTATAAGAAATGTTACTTTAGGTGCATAAAAGAGTCTTCACAAAGTAAGAGAGCTGACAAAAAATTAAAATAATATCCCAAAGATTATTAGAACAACATAAGAACCTAATGATACTTACCAGTAGTTTTACAATCTAAATCCACATGTATACCTCAAAAGTTTATATTGACAAGGCTACAATAGCAATTCTCGAAAGATTTAGAAAGATGAGAAGTTAAGAACAGCAAAATGAAAATAATACTTCAAACTTGGAAAAGCAATTTTCTTTTTCATAGTTACATCAAAAGATCTTGCAAATTTCAACAACACAAAATAAATAAATAAAGGTAATTAAGCACCATTGCATATTATTAGAAAGCAAATATATTATCCTAAATGAATTGCAAAATATTATTGTTTTTAATATTATTGCATATTATTGAAACCAATATTGGTTTTAGCATTCAAAACAAGTAAAGACTACTTTAAATGCTAAAAATAATTTTTAAAACTTGAAAAGGCATTATTTTGGCAAATAATGCGACATTAACAAAATCAATGAATTGCTAAATAATTAAATCCTAAAATAATAAAAGCAATTTTGCCTATAGAATAATTAATGGAAGCTCCATCTATGCATGTTAAAAAACTCATCCTTAAAATCCTTCTTTTGGACATTATAAGTAATCCAAAACATTTCTAATCCATGCATGCATGCGTGGATTCATGTAAGCAACCATGTATTTATGAATGCTTGCATCTGTACTATACTAGATCAATTGCAATTATTTTCTTTTTGCAGTTGAGAAATATCTCATCAATGTAAAAATTTTAAAAGCACTACTCTAAAAGAAAAAAAACAAATACATGAAAACCAGCATAATAGAAACCACATTCAAGTTCAAACTTGGATGTTGAGAGATACAGGCTACAGCAGATATAGAAAGAGATTAGAATTTGAAATCCTTGGCAGACATCATAAACCATGACCAAATAGACATGATTGAACACTTACTTCTGAGCAAGAGAGACTAGAAGCTGAGAAAAGAAATTCACGTGCAGCCTGAATAACAAGATTTTCTGCTTTCTCTGATGCCAAGTGCACTGAACTTGTACCCTTCAGATAATTTCTTGCAAGAGAAAATCTCCCAGCTTTCAAAAGTCCTCTGCAGAATTCTGTTAACATATATTCTGGATCAAGAAAAGGAAAAGCCTTCTCTCGCAAGCTTTGCATATCACGCCACATAGTTGCCCAGTCATTATCTGAACGACCTGGCTGTCGCCGAACAAACTTTGAAAGCATAAGACGGAGAATCTGTTTCACACCTTTTTCATCTGCATTAGCCTCCAGGAAGAAGTTCATTGATTTAGGAACCTGAATATAAACCAGGATGGTTACCATCAAACAAATGAAAATAGAGTGAACTAGTTTCAGTTTCATGAAAAAAAAAAAAGGTCCAATGTTTGCACTTGTTAATGCCAACACAACCACAGAAGGCAGTAGGCAATGCAAATTCCGTTAATATATTATTTCCATTGACCAAAATTCCAGAAATGACAATAAAAAGAGTGTTATAAGATAATGTATTCTAAGATGGAAGATTTCTCACAACGATGACCCTAAATCAAATTAATAGGACTTACTCACTAGATACCAATTAACAGAGAATCCCTCAAACAAACCTTCGAACGAGATCAATGTGCAAAAATAGATAAAGAAAATTACAGAAGCACCATTATGAAACTTTAGGACCTACTAAAAACTTAAGATGAGAAGACTGTACCATTAGCAGCTCCAACCAATATCACGTGTGGAGCACAACCCAAAACGAAACACAAATCTAAAAAATCCATTCAATTAACAGAATCTCAATTCTCAAAATATCAGCAATAGGAATGAAAAAAAAACCTGGTAAAATGCCAAAAGCCTCCCAGCTTCAATATGGCCCTCAGCAAGTTTAAGTCGTTCCTCAAGGCCATCGATATAAATTTCAGCATCTGTAAGGTCAACATTTGTATCTTATACTCAATAATAAACATTTCAGCATCAACTATTATCCAAGCAAATTTTACTAATACACACAAATATACCAAGACATGGCTTTTGGATATGTAGACTACAATTGCATTCTCAAAAAAAAATTTCCATTGAAATGAAAAAACATCTCAAATAACCAGAACAGACACGTATTGATTGAAACAATAATATCAATCAAAGCCACAGCCTCAAGGTTTGAGAGATTTAAAATCCAAACGCCAGCTTGTCATGTCACTACAACTAAAATTTAAAATAATCTAAAATCTGAGGGACAAGCCTCATCACGAAGGCATGCTTTTTCTATGCCAACTACTATTCAAGAAGGAACTCACAATACATGGCACGCATAGACTGACATGTATTGCAGGTCCATTCCCCCACACCCCAAGTTAGTGCATTAATCCACCATCTACTATCTGAACATTAATTTCTTTCCCGCCAAATGAACAAGGGTGGAAAGGGTGGCACTATGATGAGACCTGAGGTCCCTTTAAAAATCTATGATGTACTAGCAACAAATCTCATATTGGCTCCAGTTAGTCAAATAAATAAAGCAGAAAACTTGCCTTGCTTTCGTGGAAGCTTTGACAATATGGCAGCCAAAATATTCCATTTATCTGTAACTGTGCATAAATATACACATTGCAGACCACAGTCCAGTGCTTCAATCTCATCCCTGAAAAAACCATTGCTGGGAAACTGTCCGCACCCTTCTTCAATAACCACCAAGCATATGTCTAACTTATTCTCCACAGCAATCTCCTTAAGCCATCTCACCAGAAATGACTCATCCTTGTGGTTTAAAGAAAGATGGCCATCTTTAACCTGATCTTGACTAACAGAGGCTAAATCATGAAATTTATTTTGCAAACAAGGAATGGCCTTATCATGCAACCTTTTAACCACATTTTCCTCTTTGACTTCCTTGAGCATCATTCTGAACTTTTCATAATCAGATAATTTTTCCCACTCCAGAAGACAAATACTAAAGCACATTTCACTATCACCTTCATCAGAATAAATAAGCTGGTGCAAGTATGAAATATCCTTGTGAAACTGCTGTAACTCAAAGATACCTTTTCGACAAGCCAAGTCAACCAAGCAGAGGCAATTGTCTAGCTGGCCACTATAGCTATCAATATCTCTAGCTCTATTCATGTACCATATAGAAAGTTCATCAATTGATGGCCAAATGTAGCCTTGGCACTTTTTGACAATGGGCTCAGTTCTGATCTTAATACCCAATTCATGATTCTCAGGTAAACTACTGATAAAGCTTATCATCTCTTCACATTCAACCCAATCTTCTTGCCTTAGAGAAACACCAATAGGAGGGGTCCTGCCAGGAAGAAGCTGCCCATATGTTTGAACAGGAACAGTTTCAGGAACAGCAGCTAATATTTGCAACATCAAAGGAGAAAGAGAATAAGGATGACGTTTAAAGAGGAGATTCAAGGCACCAATTTTTCCACTTTCAGCAAGTGATATAGCAGCTTCACTTAAAGGCATAACACGAAATTTGCTATAGTCCTCTGCAGAGAACCTGCACAAGACTATGTCATTAAGCTGTCAATCAGTAGAAACTCAATAAAAATCATGACTTCACAATTACCCACTAATTCTTTGTAAAAGATAACAAGTAAAAAAAATAAAAACGTGCATATGAACCCAAAGAATTAATCTGCAAATTCGAATAAAATTACCTATGCTGAAACATAACAATTGACACACAGATAGAGGGAGCATAATACCTGCCCATGTTTATACCCAGATACGTCTCTAGCCTGTCTCTATACTGCAATAACTGAAGCCTAGCCAAACGTAGATTCCAAATTTGGGACTTTTCATGAGGATCTTCTGCTTCTGAAAAACGGTACTGATCAGTTGCTTGAAGCCCATGTGAAATTACTTGTTTAGTAGCATCTTCTGTTGGTCCTACTTTGTTAATGCATTCCGAAAGTATAGAACCTTCTTCATCCTTGATATTTGACAACGAAAACGTATATAAATCCATAATTGTTGCAAAATCGAACAATTCGAGTCGATTCACCTATCAGACGAGTCCTATCTGTGAGCGAATTGCAATCTGAAGCGAGTCGTTTATGAAATGAATCGTCTAAAAATAAAAACAAAATACAGGCAGCTAATTCTGGATCGCGCAAGTGTTGCATACATGAAAAAGCTAAATCACAGATTAAGAAGAACAAGACGAGGAGGAGGACGGTTTTGTTTGTTGGGCTAAGCTTATTTGGGCCTTTTAGGTTCATCTCTTTAACTGAACTTATTTGGAATTTTTTCATAAATGCCTTGAAGATAACAAAAATAACAAAAATATCGTAAACTTACATTAATTACACATGTGTCACCCTCAATAAAATTATTTATACATCTGCCCCTCCCCATCTCAACAACGTAGTCCTCTTCTTTTTCGTATTTGACTTCCCTTCAAACTCAAACCCAGATACTCAATAGCTTCATCTTCTCCTTCTTGTATTCTATTTTTATTTTTTTTGTTATGTTTTTCACCACTTTTTCCTGTAATTACCGATCGACCCAATGGTGCCGCCAACAACTCTACTACTGAGCCACCAAGCCACCCAACAATTTCTCTCGTTCGTCCTCTCTTCCCTTCCCCTTTTTAATTTTTTTGTATAATTAATCATTTTTTAGCTCGTAAAGTAGTCTAATTTGAGCTATATGAATCTAAATTAATGTTATTATTTCAAACCAAAGAGCAAGTCACATTAAAAAATTATTTGCTTTGACACCATGATATCATATAATTAGTACACTTGTTAGGTTGAAATTCTTAAAGCATAAGCATATCGGCAAAGATTGTAAAGAGAGGAGAGAAGATGAGCTTCATGCATTGAATCATCAAATGCATAATGTTAAAAGTGCTGACACTGACTTGAAAAGGTTCAAATCAATTCCTTAAATTTATTATCTTAAATTGCACAATTTGCATGTTTAAATGTTGAAATGTTGCTTCAAATCACAATTGTATGGCTACAAAGTGTTCTCTCGAGGAGGAGTTAATTGAGAGAATGAATTTAACGAAGAGCTTAAAGATAGAACTCTCAAAAATGCGTAATGCTATTAGTTAAATGAATTGAACAATTAAATCTTTAAGGAATAACTTAGATGAACTTACTACTGAGAGAGACCATCTTCAGGTAGAGATGCATATTTTGAAAGAAAAGCTTGGAAACACATAGGTTTGAGCTGAAGAGAATAAAGTTATTGCACTGGAGGCACAACAGGTAAGTCCTAATTTTTGGTGAGCAACTTGAATGAAATTTTATTGATGTTCTTACATACCAAGCAACTTCATAATCTTTCCTAATTCTATTTGGTTGACATAAATTCAGATAGCAGAATCTAAGACGATATATGCTGAAGAAAAAGAGCCAAAGCCTCCATTGGAAAAACTGTCCCAAGGTAATTTATTCCTTGTCAATAAGGCAATGAAGGATAAAAAGGTCATCAAGAGATAGAGTTTCATTACTAAGCCCTCTTCCATTAATGGAATAGGTGAGAAAATGATGGATATACCATAAGGCTTAGATTGAAGGTTATAGGCTTTGGTATGACCGGTGAAAAAGTTGGAAGCTTTAACACTTTGAACCTTATTCCAAAAGGTGTGGGGAAGCCAATTAGGGTGGACTTGAATGTGACCCTCTCTAGTGAAGCCAAAGAGAGTGTCAAATTCAAGATTGGTCATGAACCTTTCTTTTCCTCTAAACTTGAATCTCATGGGAAAATAGTGGTTGTCATCATTATAGAGGATGGAGCAAAGGGTAAAAGTAGAAAGAAATTCTACAATTAAGGAGGGATAAGAGGGCAAAGGAGTAAAACCAAACTTAAATAATCCTGCCCTTAAGAAAAGTTCTTTTACCTCTTCAAAGCATCCAAGTTCCTTGAGTGTTGCTTCACACATGTATCTTGAAGGAAGAAGAGTCCTCTTTTGAAAAGCACTTACCCTTTGTTTAATTTAAGTAGAAGTATAGGAGAAAGGGGATGAGATTTCTTTAGCTTTTCCTTTTTAATGAAGCATCATGTGAGGAAGAAGGACCCTTGATG
Source organism: Mallotus repandus (assembly GCA_949671775.1). NCBI lineage: Eukaryota > Viridiplantae > Streptophyta > Magnoliopsida > Malpighiales > Euphorbiaceae > Mallotus > Mallotus repandus. The sequence continues at coordinate 14,273 of CATIWM010071959.1, forward strand.
GGTTTCTTGGGAGCCATTAATGAGAAAATAAAAGAGAGAGTTTGAAAAAAAATAATAATGAGAAGGGAATATATTAGAAGAAGAGAGATTGAGAATGAGGAAGAGAAGTGAATAGAGGAGAATTTATAGAGTTAAAAAGGGAGAGGAAGAGAAAACAATTAATTTTGGTCAAAAATTACTTCAAAATCCATAACTAATTTGGACTGATGTGCCCTTTCAATGCAAAAAAATCGATTTTCCAAAAGTTGTCTGGATCGATGTCACGGTTGGGACATCATTATCCCGATTGGGACATATATGTCCCAAGCAATATCATGATCGGGACATTGATCGTGATTGGCTCTATCAGGAAGCCGAACATGTGTCTTAATCTAAATGGAAGACAGTAACGGTCGGGACAATAGTTCGGGATGACCCTCGAACTTTCAAAAAAGTTCAATTAGGTCTAGAAAATTTTGCAAAAAAGTGTGCAATTTAGTCTTTACGAATTAAATTGGCACCAAATTGAATTAATTTAGAAGCAAATTAAATATAAACCAAGACTAAGATTAAATATAATAGAGGATAAAAATAGGAATTTTAAAAAAAAATTATTTTTCTAATTTTAAACAATTAATTAATTGAATGAATTTCAATAATTAATTATTAAATAGTAAATTTTTAAAAAACAAGTGAGCAAGGAATTGAGTCTTGAAAGATAAACAAGTAAACACGTTAAAAAATGTCAAGTAAGGCAAGTATTTGTTTTCAAAAAAAAAAGGTGAATAGCTTAAGAACAATTAAATGATTATTTTCGTACTCATAAAAAATCAAGTATGCATGTAGCTTAAATTCATGAATAATCATATCACATTTTGCACTATAAGCACGAATTCAACTCATCAAATATGTGAATTGAGTTCAAAGAGGGTCAAAATCACATAAGAGCAAACAATTAAGGACATGCATCAATGCAAACTAGAACCATCTATCATTCCAAGTTTATGCTTAATGAAATTTAATCTCTCCTCATTGAGAGTTTTGGTGGAAATATACACAATTTGATTATTTGTATCAACAAATTCAAGCGAAATATCACCACATTGCACATGATCTCAAAGGAAATGATGTCTAATGTCTATATGCTTGGTTTTATAATGTTGAATAGGATTTTTACTAAGGTGTATAGCACTTGTATTGTCACATTGAATTAGAGTGTGATCAATATCAATGCCATAGTCCATTAGTTATTTTTGCTATAAGACTTATAAGCAACAATAACTTGCAACCATATATCAGGCTTTGGCGGTGGACAAGGCAACTGAGATTTGCTTTGTACTAAACTAAGAAACTAAACAATTTCCTAAAAATTGATAAGTTTTGAAAGTGCTTTTCTTATCTAGCAAGCTATCGGTAAAATCAGCATCCAAATAGCTAACTAATTCAAAGGTTGAACTCTTAAGATACCAAAGTCCTAAATGCATAGTTCCACTAAGGTATTTGAAAATTCTTTTAATGGCATTTAAATGTGACTCTCTAGGACATGATTGAAACCTAGCACATAAGCATGTAGCAAACATTATATCCAGTCTACTTGTAATTAAATAGAGAAGGGATATGATCATACCTCTATATCACTTTTCATCAACCGATTTGCCATTCTCATCCTTGTTGAGTTTGGTGGTGGTGCTCATAGGAGTCTTACTTGACTTAGCTCATTCCATGCCAAATTTCTTGAGGATGTCTCTTGTGTATTTAGTTTGGTTGATGAAGATCCCATCATTGCATTGCTTGATTTATAGTCCGAGGAAGAACTTAAGCTCACCCATCATGCTCATCTCAAATTCCTCTTGCATTAACTTAGAAAATTCCTCACACAAGCAATGATTAGTAGCACCAAAAATAGTGTCTTCAATATATATTTGAACAATAAGTAAATCATGTTTGGATTTCTTAATGAATAGAGTTGTGTTAACTTTTCCTTTAGAGAACCCTTTCTCTAGCAAAAAGTTACTCAACCTTTCACATACCAAGCTCTAGGAGCTTGTTTCAATCCATACAATGCTTTGAAAGCTTAAACACATAATTAGGAAAGTCAAAACTTTCAAAACCATAGATTGTTCAATATAAACCTCCTCTTCAATAAAGCCATTTAAAAATGCACTTTTGACATCCATTTAAAAGAGTTTAAAATCCATATAAGATAAAAATACAAGTAGCATTCTAAAAGCTTCTAACCTTGCAACAGAGGCAAAGGTTTCATCATAGTCAATGCCTTCATTTTGATTATAACCTTTAGGTACTAGCCTAGCTTTATTCCTAGTTATGACTCCTTGTTCATTCATTTTATTTCTAAACACCTATTTAGTGCCTATAATAGGATGATGTTTAGGTCTAAGAACAAAGGTTTGAATCTTATTTTTCTCAAATTGATTTAACTCTTCTTTCATGGCAAGGGCCCAAAACTCATCACTCAAGGAATCACCAACATTTTTTAGTTCAATTAGAGAAATGAAGGCTAAATTGACAATAGATTTAAAGTGACATCTAGTAGTTACCCCTTTTAAAGTGTTACCAATGATCAGGTCTTGAGGATGTGCTTTCTTGAATTGCCATTCCTTTGAAATATCATCCTTTAAGGTTGGTTGATGCATCTCCTCACTATCTTCCTTTCTAGGACCTTTGAGCTCTAAGGTTTGCTAGTATTTTCCTCTTGAACGCTCATATCCACGAATTCATCTACAATATCATCAACACTACCAAAGTCTTTTCTCAAATCAAATGGGTTAGACTCATCAAACACAACATGCATTGACTCTTCAACTACAAGAACTTTTTTGTTAAAGACTCTATATACTTTGCTAGAGGTGGAACAACCTAGGAAAATTTCTTCATCAGCTTTAAAGTCAAAATTTCCAAGGTTTTCTTTGGTGTTTAATATAAAGCCTTGCATCTAAATACTCTAAGATATGAAATTTTGGATTTTCTATTGTTCCAAAACTCATAAGTTTTATTTAAAATGGGTCTTTTAAAAACTTTATTTTCTACATAGTAAGAATTATTAACGGCTTTCGCCTAAAAGTATAAAGGTAAATTATACTCATAAAGCATGGTCCAAACCATTTCTACTAGAGTTTAAAAACTCAAGTTCACAAATTTAGTAACCACAAATTTATGCTTACTAAAGTCATCCAAAAGCTCAAAGTTTACATATCCTAATCTTCTATGCCATGTCCATGTGTCACGAAAAATAGACATTAAGCATTTGATGTCTTTGTTATCAACTTTATTCAAGTCAATGACATAGACATTGTCAACTCTTTCACCATTAAAAATTATTTGGTCTTCATCTAAGCTACTGACAAAACAAGTTTTAGGATAGACAGTGACTTTATTTCCTATGTCACACAATTGACTAATACTAAGTAAATTATGCTTAAGACCATCAACAAGCAATATATGATGAATTAATAAGGATTGAGGGTTACCAATTTCTCTAATGCCTACTATCTTTCCTTTGGCATTATCTCTAAATGTGACATGACCTCCATCCTTAGCATCAAGCTTGTCAAATTGCTCCTTATCTCCCGTCATGTGCCTTAAATATCTACTATTAAGGTACCATTTACTTTTAGCTCTTGTGGACTTTAAGCACACCTACATATCACAATTCAAACATTCTTTTAAACCCAAACCATTGTTGGTCTAGGTTGGTTAGTCTCAAAGTAGTCCAAAGGAAGTAATTGTAAGTGTAATATTCTATAGAAGCACACATTGCTAGTGTGACCTTTGGTCATGCAATAGAAGCATTCAACATTGGCAAATATATTTCTTTTAGAAGTGTATGATTGCCTAGTGTGTGAAACATGTTTTTTGTGTATGATTGTGTAGGCTTCCTAAGGGTCTTTTGTGCCATAGGAAGACAATAAGACATACATTGACAATGGCATTATATATTATGAGATGATTGTGTAGCATACTTAGAAGTATTGTATCTAGTGTATATGTTAGCAAGTCTAGGTTGGGGCCTTTTGGCTTATGCCTTAGCCCTTTGTGTCAAGGAAAGTTAGGTCATGTAAGACTTCCCCTTGTCATTTGACACATGAGACCTTTTAGCTTTGAAAGCTTAAGTCTTAAGAGGTTTAGAAGTAGAGGGAGTAGAATCACATAAAGCTTTAATAAATTTAAAGTAAGATGACGATGAAGATGACATTCCATTTATATATCCAATTTCACGAGTATTCCCATAGAGTTTTTAAGAGTCAAAAAGACTATTTAAAGCCTCTTTTCCCTTTTTGAATTTTAAAATGGAATTCTTTAACTCTAACACTTCTCTAGAAAGCTTAAGATTTTCATCATTAGCTTTCTTGAGTTGACCCTTCAAGGAATTAGAAGATTTCAAATCATTTGCAAGTTTTTTATTAGATTTAAAAAGCTTAGAAAAATCATTTTTCAAGCTTTCAAATTCTTTGATAAGTTAGATAGCTCGTGCTTGTAAAGCTTCTTCTTAGAGAGCAAGATTTTACATTTAAGCATGAGTTTGCTCACAATAGAGCTCTCATCATCATTATAATCATCATAAAAAGAGTGAGAAGTAGATGATACCTTATTTTTATCTTCAAGAGCCATGAAGCAAAGGTTGGCCACTTCTTATTGGTCCTCTTCCTTTTTTGATTTGGAGGAGTCATCCCATGAAGCTTTAAAGGCCTTCTTCTTGTCCTTTGCTCCCTTGTTCTTGAATTTGATTTTGGGGCACTCACTTCTAATGTGTCCCAATTTCTTACACTTATAGCAAGTAACTTCTTTGTCCATCATACTTCTTGTTGTCTCTTTGCCTTGAGAAGCTTTTTCTTTTTAAGAACTTATTGAATCCTCTAGTGATTATAGCTATCTCATCATCATCTTCACTAGAGTCCACCAAGCTTTCACATTCGCATATAGCCTTCAATGCAATTCCCTTTTTCTTCTCTTCTTTCTCATTTCTCTCATCTCTTCTTTGCTTTATGGTGAAAATACTGGTTGAGAGAGTCAAAAGGTCTTGAGCTTCTTCAATTGTAGTGACTCTAGATTCCTGATCCTTCTTAGGTAGGATTCTTAGAATCTTATTGTTCACTTCTTCCTTAGAAAAATGTTTTCCAAGTTTTTTGAGAGTAGTAAGAAGAGAATTGAGGCGATTTATCATCTTTGTTATTAACTCTTGTGGCTTCATCTTGAAAAGTTCATATTTATACATGTGAAGGAACTTTCTTGCTTCTCATTTACACATTTTCTCCATAGTGTTTCTCAAGAGTTTCCCACACTTCTTTTACGGATTGGTAATGTTGAGCTTTGCCTCCTTCTTCTCTTGACATAGAGGCTAGCAAAATTGCCATGGCCTTCTTATTTTTATAGTTCTCTTCTTTTTTATCATTGTTCCATTGACTTTTTGCAAGTGTAGTTTATGTACCATCAATTATAGCTTTAGGTGGTTCCTAACCCTTTAGTACAACATCCCAAAGTCTAATGGTATTTGTTAAAGGATAATAGCTAATTTGTTATGTTTACAGCTCTATCACTTTATTATTATTATTTTATTTTGTTACTATTGTTTTATTTGTTATTACTGTTGTATAGGCCATTCTTAGTCCCATTATTGTTTTTTTTGTTATTACTGTTGTATAGGCCATTCTTATAAATGCTTTATATCCTGTACACTTCAAATTTATAGAAAACCATTTAATTATTTTGACATGGTATCAGAGCCATCATAAAATTAAATCATGTCAAGCACTTACACAACCTCAATTATTTTTATCTCACCTAATGTTACCATTCCTTCATCATCTACCAATCATACTGTTAATACCCAAATTTTGACGATCCCCCAAGAATCCGATGATGAAGGATTCATGTAACTTAGACAGGGGGAAAACTCCTTCGGATGTTTTCTCGAGCGTACTTAGATCGAGAAGAAACCCAAAAGATACCAAAAAGCAACCAAAAACCCGAGATATACTAAAAAGATGCCCAAAAGAAACCAAAAGCCAAAAAGAGCCAACTTGGGCCTAAAAAGGACCAAAAAGTGGGGAAAAAGCCCATGGCGATGGCTCTACCCACGAGTTTGGGTTGATGACCCATGAGTGTGGGTCATTCAACCCAGTCCATAGGTCAAAATGACCCAATTGCCCCTGAGTGACATGACTCGAGAGTGTGGATCATATGACCCAAGCTCTTGGGTTAAGCTGACCCACATATAAAAAATGATTTTTTCCCTCTTTTAAAGAGGAGAGCGACACAAACTTCAAGGTAGACATTTTAGTGAGAGAAAAATCAACTGCTATGGGACTCTCTCTCTCTCTCTCTCTCTTTCCTCTCCTAAGGCACTTGGAGACCCACATACCCTAAACACAAATCAAAACTCATTTTTCTTTTAATATTGTCTTAGGATTTAGACTATTAAATCCAAACTCAACCACATTTAAGTCAAAACATGCATCAAGGGTAATTACCTGGTCACTCTAAGGATCCCCTAATCATTTGCTAATTAAAAACATCATTTTTATTATCTTCTTCATCTTATTTTTATCATTTTTTAGTATTTTTCATCATTTTTACATCTTTATTTATTTTATTGTAAATATTTATTATTGTGAATAAAGTTGTGATTTTTGTGGTGATTTGAAGTTTGTGAATACGATATGTAGAAGGAGAAGAAAGTTCGAGTTGGATCCGGGAGTGTTTGCATTTTAATTTTTGCATATTTCCATTATTTTTGCATTTTTTCCTCTATTTATGTAAAAATAGGTATTTTAGTGTAAAGTTAACATTTTTATTTTTTTGCATCATTTTGATTTATTTTATTTACATCAGTACTTTTATTTATTTTTATTATTTTTCTGCATTTTCCTCATTTTTATTGTATTTTTATTGTATTTTTATCAATTTTTGTAGTACTTATGTTATTTATAGTAAATTTGGCTTTTTATCATAGTGTCTCCATTTTTATGGTA
>CATIWM010071975.1:0-14763 GCA_949671775.1 Mallotus repandus
ACATTCAATTGATTTATTCGATCTCTTGAGAAAATGGAATAGTGCTCGATGCTTGTGCTCCTCCATATGCTTCAAATGAATTTTCCCGTGGTGGAATGGACCGAATGAAACTACGCGAGGCTCATAGGCTGTCCGCTGCTCCATAAGCTTCAGATAATCTTCGTCATGGACTGTGCGAGGCACATAGGGTACCTTGTAGATTAATAACTTTTTCCAATGCTTCTCGTCCTTGTCTTTATCAAACATTCTTGACTTCTTTCTTCAATTTTCTTCATCCATTCATCAGCCATTATTGGTCTTATTCAGTATTGCATCTATTTGCAGCCTCCTCAATTTGAATAGCTGAACATTTCATATGCCTCTTGTTCTTCTAGAGATCGGGCTCTCAAAGCAAAAGAATTCGAGTCTCAAACTCTAAGAATTTTTTGTTAATTTGATTTTGTACAACACCAATTCAATATTAATTAAGAACAAGAAAATTTGATTATTTAACAATTTTTCTTGAAATTGGTGAAAGAAGAGAAGCTGCTTTCACTTTTTCTTTTTTGACTGAGTATATGAAAAAGAAAAATGGATAATTTAACAACTTTACATGTCTAACGGTTTAATTGCTTTAAAACATGAATACCTTTGATAAATTGCTTCATCATCATTATACAAATCACCTATCAGTATTTATTTAAAACAACTATAACTTTTGATCAGTTATATAAAGATAATTTTATCTCAATTAAAAATAACTAATAATAAATAATTTCATTTAAATTAAATGCATTCAATTGATTTTTTATAATTCATAATAGAATAATATTATTTTAAATTATAATTACAATTAAATAATCATTTATACCTATAATTTTTTAAAAAAATTATATCATGATATGTATGTTTAACATTAATTTCTAAACAATTTCTATTAATAATTTTAATAATATATAAATAAAAAATGATAAATTATTATTTATTACTATACATTATTTTAATTTTAAATAACTTACATAACTAAAAAATATTATAAGAATATATGAAATTATATTTAAAAATACACTATACTCTTAATGGTCATTTAACACATCAACAATAACAACTAACAAAATTTTACCAAAGATTTATGTTTATTAATTACCAGCTATTAACTATCTACAACCATTATCAGTTGCTATATACAATTGAACCAAACAGACCCTTAATGGAGATCAATAAAGTGAAGCCTTTTCTTCCCCAGTCGATTAAAGCCACTTATATTCACATATATTTCCAATAAAGTCACTAATATATCAAAATATTCGTTCAACAAAGTATACCAAGATATAAAATTTTGGGTAGAGATTTTTGCATTCATTCTCTTAATAATTGTACTCCATTTTGATTTTATTAACAATTTAAATGACTTAACTACCCTTAATTTCAAATGATTATATACCTTTCACAACAATTATTATTAACTTAATAAATTATTTAATTATTCATACGTAATAAAAATCTAATAATTTTAATACAAATAATTTACTTTGATTTAATAGTTTTTATATTATAATCATTCATGATTATTTATAATTTTATTAATTTATTATGTTCTTTTGTTGTGTGTTCAACTTATATTGTTAAAATTTTATTAAAATATTTTTATTTATTTTCAAATTTAATTATGCAGCATATATTTTTAAACAAATGATATTTACATTTTTTTCAAAATATAAGGGTGAATTTAATTTTAATTTTCTTTATTCAAATTTCTAAATAAAAATGATAGGATATAATACAAAAACTATTATATGTATGGACAGAATTCATATAAAATAAAAATAACTAAAAAGAATACTTTATCAATTTATATCAACTTAGTTGGTTCTTTTTTTTAAAAATACATATAAAGTATTTTTAATTATTTTATTTTATATTAATTTGTTCAATACATATTATTTTTTAAATATTATATTCTATCACTTTTATTAAAAAAGAATTGATTGAAAAAATCAAAATTAAATTGACCATCAATTTTTTTTAAATGTAAATATCATTTGTATAAACACTTAAAATTATTAAGAAATAAAAATGTATATTGCATAATTAAATTAGCAAATAAATATAACTATTTTTAAAATTCTAACAATATAAGTTGAACATAAAATAAAATAACATATAAAAATTAATAAAGTTATAAATAATTTTCAATAATTATAATATAAAGATTATTAAACCAAAATAAATTATTTGTATTGAGGTTATTAGATTTTTATCAATATTAATTAAATAATTTTTTGAGTTAATATTAATTGTAAAGGTTACATAATTATTTTAAATTAAGGATAGTTAACTCATTTAAATATTTAATAAAGTTAAAGTGGATTGCAATTATAAAGAGGTGTGCAAAAATCCTTACCCTAAAATTTTGAATAATTATTGAATATAAAAAGAATAAAATATTAAATTATCACACATTTAATTTCTTTGAGAATTATTTAAGTTACTATAAATTTTTATATTTTTTTGGTCAATAACATCAATCTCTTGCTGCAAAATTTATTATTTCATGAAAGTCAATTTTAATATATATGTTTTTGACATATCAGCTTCATTATACCTAGTTAGAAGTATCAAATATTTTAGTTACTAGACACTTAAATTTTGTAACCAATATTTATTTTGAACAGGTAATGAAATTGCATTCACTTGTAAAAGAGTTACCTACAATAAATTATAGAGAAAATGCTGATACATATTCAATTGGATTACATGCAGATAAAAAAAAAAAATCATTTTACTATAAACTAGTGGGATGCCTGCACAATGCGCAAAAGATTAATTTATGTAAATAATATTTTATTTTAAAATAAATAATTAAGTTATATATAATAATATGTTGGAATTAATTTATTTTTAAAATTAGTGGGAAAAATGATATGCATTATTGTACAAACTTCAAATCTTTCAACATCTCAGCAGTTCAAATATTTTTATTTGCATCTTTCATTCAAATTCCTTTCTAGCTTTAATTCTCTCTTGATCTGTTGAGACAAATACATGAACTCTCATCTGCATGATTCAACTTGAAATGGGTAGCATTCAAATCTCTCATTTGATGTTGTCCTTGGTAATAGTTTCAGTTGTTCTTACTATTGCCGTTGTTGCTGATGTTAGGGGAGATAATTTAACAGACACCTATTGGCTAGATAATTTAACAGACTCCTATTTGCTTTTGCGGATCAAATGTTGATCCATTAGGAGATCTAAAAAGTCAGTCTTCGAGAGCTCATCTGTGCAGCTGGAATGGAATCACATGTTCACCTTATGAAACTCACATTGTGGGATTGAATTTAGGGTTGCTCCATCGTTATCTCCTAATTCTTCTCTTTGATTTTGCAGCAAGCCAAAAAAAAAAATGCTAATGAAGAAACGAAAGCAAAATTCAAAAACAGGTAAAATATTTGTCAATTGAAGGGCCACACAACAAGTTTCATATGCTGCTCAAATCTTGAACAATGAAAGCAATCTCTCGTGTTAATAACCCAAAATATAAATGAAGAAACTAATGGTGAAGAAGGTAATGGCATATTGCAGAAATCCAAGTTAATTGTTATGCCCAAGAATCCAAATCCCTATTTCCAAAAGAAATTCGTCCGAACTGCCAAAAAAAAATTAAAAATTGAAGGAAATTCCTGGTTTAAAAAAGACATCCAAGTTAAAACCAACAATTCAGCATTAATAAAATTATACCACATACCCATAATCTACAACAACTTTAAGAAATGAATTTAACTTGAACACAAAACCATCCCACGTCTTCCGAAAGTCCAATTATAATGATTTCTATCGCAATCCAAATCCGAGAGTCATGACCAGCGCTAGAAAACTGGAATTCGCATGAATTTGAAACCTGTAACAAGCCTTAAACACAACTTTCACAAAAAAAATCATAAATATGCCTCAAAATTAAAAACTTTGAATAACGTAAAAAAATTCTCCAATATCATATCATAATAAAATATTCTTACAAAATATTCAAGTACACAACCTCAGACAATAACATTATCATAAACTACAACAAGTACGTGCTACTACTGCAGTGTCTATAAATACACGAAAGATAAGATTCAAAATTTACATAAGTCAGCCGGTGAAGAAAGAGTATGGCGAAGAAAACTACTATGAGAGGTCTAATGAGAAGGATTTTGAAAAATAATTGAGGGGAGTCAAACCTCACTGAGTGAATTATTATTATATATATTCATGCAACCTAAGCATACAAGCAACCAAGCATCAATATAATATTTATATATTTATATTTATATTTATTTAATTTATAAATGTATTTCAGGCAAATGCTCAAAAACACTTTTCATATAAACACAAGAGATGCAAACAAGTGGAGGATCGGAGCAGAACCATAAGAATTTCGTAACCTTAACTATTGTACTCCACTAATAATTAAATTTCTTAATTCCAATAATATTTCTCTTTTCTAAACTTTGATAGTGGATTGGCCCTGAGACACTAAGTCAACCAAGTTATTGCAGTCTCACTATTGGTATGACTGGCCCCGAGACATTTAGTCAACCGAACTACCACAGCCACACCACTCTCAACCACAAATCTCAATAAATTATTTAATCATTTAACACATTAATCATTATATCATAACCTAGCATCTAGCGTACTATTACACAACAATCCTATTGTAGCCTACTAGGTAGCACACTCTACTACTGTCCTCTAAAAATATCACATTATAATAACAATTTATATCAACCATAAAAAAAGCATTCAAGTGAAGAACACAATTTTCACCTTATATATATATATATTCACCATGAAGATAAATAATAAATAAAGGGTTAATGCAGCGTGACATATTTATTCATATTGACACAAATATATGGATGCTGGGTAAGAATTTCTATATGACATGCATACATATAATAATAACTCACGGGTGGAATGCTCTCCTCGGTGATAACTCGATTGACCATGTCCTGTAGGCCCTACTCTCTGTGTAGCTCAAATCGAGGTGCTTGTCGGTGTTAATTCCCAAAATTGATTAAGGGGAAAGACTACTCAGAGGAAGATGAATTGTTTGAGACCGACGGTAGCAGCTGGAGTGGCCGTAGGCGGCGCCGGAGACAGATTTGTGTCCGGCCAAGAAGAGAAAATGAAAAAAAAGAAAGAAGGGAGGTGGTCCCTGGAGTTGGGTGGCTGTTGGCGACCTGCTGGTGGCTTTGACGGCGACTGGTGGTGACCGGTACATCAGGGGTGGTGACTAGTGGTTGATCGGGGAGAAGAGGAAGAAAGAAAATAAAAGGAAGGAAAAGAAGAAGAAGAAGAAGAAAAAGAAAAAAAATAGTTTTTTTTAAAATATTTTTTTCCACCAAATCTCCAGTTTTAATCTCTACCATAAATTATTTTAATAATAAATCACATAATATTTTAAAACTAATAATATTAACACAATTAATAAAATTTACTAAATTACACAAATAATAATTTCATAAAATAAAATAATAATAATCAACACTTAATTAAAAATATGGGTTATAACATTCTTCCCCCTTACAAAAATTCGTCCTCGAATTTTAATAACTGAAAATGAAATATATGTTTATACTATTGAAAAAGATAGGGATATGCCACTAGCATCTCTGCCTTAGTTTTCCACGTGTGCTCCTCAACATTGTTGTGCCTCCACAAGACTTTGACCATCAAAATCTGCTTCGAATGCAATTGACGAACTTGATAGTCAACAATCGCAATTCGTTCTTCCTCATACGTTAAATCTTCATTCATTTCCACACTCTAAGGCCGCAAAATATACGAAGGATTCGAAATATACTTCCTGAGCATTGAAATGTGAAACACTAGATGCACTTAAGACAAATTCGGAGGCAAAGCCAATCGATAAACAACCATGCCAACTCTCTCTAGAATCTCAAAAGGTCCTATGTATCTCAGTGCCAACTTTCTCTTCTTGCCAAATCTCATAACACCCTTCATTGGTGACACCTTCAAGAATACATAATCTCCAACTTGAAATTCCATATCCTTGCGCTTCGGGTCTGTATAACTCTTTTGCCTGCCAGTTGCTGTTTCCAATCTCCTTCTAATTAATGCATGTCAACCTTCTCGGATGCATCCTGAATAATTTTTGGTCCAGTTAACTCTCTTTCTCCAACCTCATTCCAATACAAAGGGGACCTACATTTCTTTCCATACAAAGCTTCATATGGTGCCATTTCAATACTGTTATGGTGGCTGTTGTTATAAGCAAACTCTACTAATGGCAAATAATCATCCCAGTTGCCTCCAAGATCCATTACACACATTCTCAACATATCTTCAAGTATTTGGATTGTTCTCTCAGACTGACCATTCGTCTAAGGATGAAAAGCAATACTAAAATCAAGTCTGGTACCCATTGCTTCTTGCAACTTCTGCCAAAATCGAGAGGTAAATACCTAACCTCTATCATAAATAATCGAAATAGGCACCCCATAAAGACACACAATGTGCTTGATGTACAATTTAGCAAATTTTGCCACAGGATAAGTAGCTTTAACTGGTAGAAAGTAAGCTAATTTGGTTAACCTATCCACTATCACCCAAAGAAAGTTGTATCTATTCTTTGAACGAGGTAACCCTGTCACAAAATTCGTGGTGACTCTCTTCCATTTCCACTTAAGAATCGGAAGAGGTTGAAGCTTTCCAAAAGGCTTTTGATACTCTGCTTTCAATTATTGACATGTCAAACACTTGGAAACAAATTCAGCTACATCCTTCTTCATTCCATCCCACCAATAAAGATCATTTATGTTGTGGTACATCTTGGTGGAACCAGGATGTATACTGTAGGCTGCATAATGAGCTTCTTCTAATATCTCTTCTCTTAAGTTATCCACATAAAGAACACACAACCTTCCACTAATCCACATAACACTTTCATCATCAAAGTTAAAATCAGCAAACTTCCCTTCACGAACCTTCTCCACAACCTCTACCAAATCTGGATCTCGACTTTGAGTTGCTTTGATCCTATCCCTCAACACTGATCTAACTCTAAACTGAGCTAACAATCCTTCTGACCTAGTTATCTTCATCATCAACCTTTGGTCTACTAACTTGTGCATCTCTTGGATCAAAGGTCTCCTTTCCAAACTAATGTGAGCAAGACTACCTGAGGACTTCCTACTCAAGGCATCTGCTGCAACATTAGCCTTGCCTGGGTAGTACAAGATGTCATAATCATAATCCTTTAAAAGTTCTAGCTACCTTCTTTGTTTGAGATTCAGATCTCTCTGCTGAAAAATATACTTCAGACTTTTATAATCAATGTAAATTTCACGTCACCCAGTACAGATAATGCCTCCAAATCTTGAAATTAAAGATAACAGTGGCCATTTCTAGGTTATAAGTAGGATAGTTCTGCTCGTGCTTCTTTAATTGTCTGGAAGCATAAGCCACTACTTTACCATTACATCAATGCATAACCTAGGCCAACTCTAGAAGCATTATAGTACACTGTGAACTTGTCTACTCCATTAGACAAAGTCAACACTGGAGATGTAGTCAACTTATTCTTTAGTAGTTGAAAACTATTCTCATATGCGTCTGACCACATAAACTTCACATTCTTCTAAGTTAGGCATAGGGGCTGCAATCCTTGAGAAATCCTGAACAAACTTCCTATAATACCCTGCCAAACCCAAGAAACTTCGAATCTCTATAACAGATGTTGGTCTAGGCAACTTAAACACTGCTTCAATCTTTTATGGATCAACCTGAATGCCATCCTTAAACATTACATGTCCAAGGAATGCCATACTTTCAAGCCAAAAATCATACTTTGAGAACTTATCAAGTTGATGTTCCCTTAGTGTTTGCAACTCTGTTCTCAAGTGATACACATGTTCTTCCATGCTCTTCGAATACACCAGTATATCATTGATGAATGCTATAAGGAACTGATCTAAGAATGGTCTGAACACCCTATTCATCAGATCCATAAAAACTGCTGGTGCATTGGTTAATCCAAAAGGCATCACCATAAGCTCATAATGACTATATGTGGTACAAAATGTTATTTTAGGAATGCTGGCTTCTATGATTCGTAGCTGATGATAGCCCGACCTCAAGTTAATCTAAGAAAAGAACTGTGCTCCCTGAAGCTTATTGAACGAATCATCTATCCTCAAAAGAGGATATTTTTTCTTGACGGTCACATTGTTCAATTCTCTATAGTCGATACACAATCTAAGTGTACCATCCTTCTTCCTGACAAACAATATTGGTGTACCCCAAGGAGAAGTACTGGATTTTATGAAACCCTTATCCAACAACTCTTGCAACTGCTCCTTCAACTCTTTTAACTCAGTATGAGCCATCCTATAAAGTGGCATAGAGATAGGAGCTGTCCCTAGAACCACATCAATGCAAAATTCTATCTCCCTGTAAGGTGGTAAACCCATCAATTCATCAGGAAAGGCATAAGAAAACTCATAAGCTACAAGAACATTTGAGATGGATTTCTATTCTGCAGTTATGTCCCTGATCAATGCCAAGTATCCTATTTTTTCAACATCTTTCTTGCTGTAATAGTGAAGATAAAATTCTGAAGTGCAGAACTCTTATCACCCATGAACTTGAATTCCTCTTCATCTAGAATTCTAAAAATCACATCTTTGCTATGACAATCCACCGTGGCATAGTGCTGAGACAATCAATCCATTCCCAAGATTACATCAAAGTCCATCACATCCAATAACACCAAGTCTATAGGCAATTCCATGCATTCCACTAACACAGGACACCCAAGAAGAATAACATTGATGTCCAACAAATCACTTATAGCAACTGATAAAGGAATTGCCATCTTCACAACTTGCCAACCTGATTTCAAAGGATATAAAGAAATGGGTAGTGAGGTGTACCTGCTACGACCGCATTGGATGCTTGAGCATCCTACTGTGTAAGGGTGAAAACTTTTGTCTATTCTCTACCTCTCTGCTGACTAGTAGAAGTCTGCCCAAATCCTCTAGCACTGCCTCTACTTCCTTTACCTCGCCCTTGCTCGGCTACAGATTGAGAGGTACTCGGGTACTGGAATGGTGGTGGCTGAAACTGAGCTGCAGCTGCACTAGCAGAAGAAGACTGTGGGAACTGCTGCTAAATACCTGAATCAGGGCATGATTTAAAAAAATATCCTATCTGTCCACATCTGTAGCACGCTCTTAGAGCCATATAACACAGATGGACTCTGCTACATGTCTGATAGGCACTGGCTGTAAATTATGTGCTACCATATCCAGAACTCTGACCACTACTACTATTGGTAGCACCTGGACCAAATCTGACAGATCTGCGGGCTCCACTGCGGCCATGTGTAACTCTCATGCGAACCCTATACGGAGGTCTCTGACCCTGCTGAAAAGGTCCTCTCGATTGACTACTAGTGCCTAATTGAAATGTTGTGTGTTGGGCACTCATAAATCCTCCTACGCTGGCATAACATACCGCTACTTCCGGGTATAATATAATCTGAGCTCCCTACTGATATAGGGGTACGCTGGCATAACATACCGCTACTTTCGGGTATAACATAATTTGAGCTCCCTGCTGATATAAGGGTTGCATAGGTCGTACTGCCTAGGGTATAGCTGTTGTACCCTGCTGAACTCCTGATGCATCGGCAGTAACAAAACCCGAGCCACAAGCTCCTTATCCTATTGCCTACGACGACCAACGCCCCTTCCAGATCTACCTCTACCCCTATGCCTAGCTGGCGGCTCAGGGGTGGAATCTCATTCTGGTAAGACTCTCTATCCTTGGCCTCATCGACTCATGCTCGCCACATTTTGAAAGAATAGAAATAAAACATACAATTCATACAACATATATCCTAACAGTTATGTAGATTTTTAAAAGCAATGAAGATTTTTCAAAGACGTAATCGAACCTAATTGTTGCAGTAGTTTCAAAGAAAAACTCAAACTCTATCAACCTAAGTCAACTACATTAAACCTAGTTTCTGATACCAACTTTGTCACAATCCCAATCCGGGAGTCATGATCAGCGCTAGAGAACGAGAATTCACACGAATCCAGAACCCGTAGCAAGCTTTAAACAGAACTTTCACAAAACAAAATCATAAATATACCTCAAAATTAAAAACTTTTAATAACGTAAAGAAATTCTCCAATATTATATCATAACAAAATAGTCTTATAAAATATTCAAGTGCACAACCTCAGACAATAACATCATCATAAACTACGACAACTATGTGCTACTACTGCAACGTCTATAAATACAAGAAAGATCATATTCAAAATTTACATAAGTCAGCCAGTGAAAAAAAAGTCCGGCGAAGAGAATTACTATGAGAGGTTTGACGAAAAGAATTTTGAAAAATAATTGAGAGGGTTAGGCCTCACTGAGTGAATTATTATTATATATATACATGCAACCTAAGCATACAAGCAACCAAACATCAATATAATATTTATATATTTATTTAATTTACACGTATTTTAGAAATATGCTCAAAAACACTTTTCTCGGAGCAGAGCACTAAGAATTTCGTAACCTTAAATACTTACTCCATTGATCATTAAATTTCTTAATTCTAATAATATTTCTTTTTTCCAAACTTTGGTAGTTGACTGGCCTCGAGACACTAAATCAACCAAGCTATCGTAGCCACACCTCTCAACCACAAATCTCAATAAATCATTTCATCATTTCATACATCAATCATTATATCTAACATCTAGCGTACTGTTGCGCAACAGTCATAGTGTAACCACTAGGTAGCACATTCTACTACTATCCTTTAAAAATATCACATCACAATAATAATTCATATCAACAATAAAAACAACACTCAAGTCAAGAACATAATTTTCACCTTTATATATATATATATATTCACCATGAAGATAAATAACAAATAAATGATTAATGCAGCGTGACATATTTATTTATATTAACACAAATATATGGATGTTGGGTAAGGATTTCCACATGACATGCATACATATAATAATAACTCCCAGGTTGAATGCTTTCCTCGGTGATAACTCGACTGACTCTGTCCTGTAGGCCCTGCTCTCTATGCAGCTCAAATCGAGGTGCTTGGTGTTAATTCCCGAAATTGATTGAGAGGAAAGACTACCCAGAGGAAGATGAATCGTTTAAGACCGACAGCAGCAGCTAGAGTGGCTGAAGGCGGCGTCGATGACCTGTTTTGTCTCCGGCCAAGAAGAGAAAATGAAAAAAAGGAAGAAAGGAGGTGGTCGCCGGAGTTGGGTGGTTGTTGGCAACCTGCTGGTGGCTTTGGCGGCGATTGGTGGTGACTGGCACAATAGGGGTGGTGGCTGGTGGTTGATCGGGGAGAAGAGGAAGAAAGAAAAGAAGAGGAAGGAAAAGATGAAGAAGATGAAGAAAAAGAAAAAGAAATAGTTTTTTTTTTAAATATTCTTTTCCACCAAATCTCCACTTTTAATCTCTACCACAAATTATTTTAATAATAAATCACATAATATTTTAAAACTAATAATATTAACAAAATTAATAAAATTTACTAAATTACACAAATAATAATTTCATAAAATAAAATAATAAAAATAATAATAATTAACACTTAATTAAAAAAATAGGTTATAATAATTTCTTTGTAATTGTCAAAATCATTATAAAAACAGAAATAACAATTCTCAATCTTCCTACATCCCAGTAGAATAAAGAACAACAAGCAAACAGGATTAGATGCTAATATAGCTAACATAAAAATAAACCCAGAAAAGAAAAAGCAAAAAATAAAGAAAACCTAGAAGCAGATTAACCGAAAGCTACAATCTTGCACACATAATTATCTTGCCTCTGATACATAAAAGGGAAAAAAGAAGTGATATTTTTAGGAACATTTACCATGTTGATATTCTGGCCTGCGTTTGGCTTCCATGCGAAGCAGTTATGGTGCTTTGATGCACCTTGTCTGTTGCTTATGTTCCATATCTCCATATGTTGCCACCTTCTTTGTTGTTGTTGTTACTGTGATGAACTTCTTCGACAGCCTCGATCTTCCATGATATATTTTTGTTTCGGTTTGCAATTAATTGATTTGACTTTGATCAGATCAAATTCAAGATTTAAATTGAAAAAACAAAAATAAAATTAGGGTTTTCAGACAGGAGAGGGAAAATAAATGACAAAAAAAGAAGAAAAAGAGATAAGCTTTTAGGTTGGGTGGCTAATTTAAGATCAAGATGGAACCTTTGTTTGATTAAAGGGCAATAGAGGGTGCAAATGCCAAACCTAATTCAACCTAATGGTTATATTAATTTTATTAGCAAATGCAGATATCCTACAATGTCTTCAGCTCTATAGACCCATTGAGCGGTGAATAGTTATCAATGCTTTTGAACAATTCCATAATTCTAGCAATGTAATCAGACTTCTCATCTTCAACCTGGAAACAAAAATGTAATTCATAACGGTCAATAATTGTGCACATCTATGACATATGAATGGACCAAAAAAAGAGAAAGAAAGAAAATATAAATTTATGTGAGGTCAATACAAAAATTTTTTTTTTCCAAAATTTTTTTTTTTAAAATAATGACTTACAAATTTGTGCAACCATAGTTGTGCATAATTGATACATAGGTGGAAATTGAGACAACATAAATCTCTATACAAAGAAAATGCAAAAGAATATGCAACATAAAGTTTAAATTTTGGTTCAGCTACTCTGTATATAAAAACTATAGAAAAATATAAGAAGATTGAAATTTAATCCTACAACTTGCATTTTATGAATACTGCAGCCAGCTTAGAATCCTATGAACAGTCAAGCAGTAAAGAAAAAGTGATATAGAGAAAGAAAAAGGAGCAATAATTTGATATATGCATCATCGTCAAGATTGTAAAAAACACCATCAACTATTGCTTGTTTATAATGACTTTTAGCCTGCACTACTTCCTTGCTGCTCCTAATTACCATTCAGCACTAACAAAAACAAAAATTGCAAAAGCTTAAATTCAAAAAAATATCCACTTGAAATCAAACACCAGTAGGGTCTCCTTGAACATTCTGCATAACAAACATTCTGCTGCTGATTACCATTCAGCACTAGCAATTTATAACCCTGAACACTCAATTGCCTCCGATAAATAAAAATTTACTTTATTAAATTCATAAAATTAATTACTTTTATCAAATTTATCCTCATTCACGATAACGTAGCATAATTAAGTACAATGGGAAAAGAAATAAAGTGGGGCTTTCAAAAATGAAGACTCCACGACATACCCCTCCATTAGAAGCAGAATTAATTACATAGATCTCCGTCTTAACCTTTTTTCTATTAGCAGAGGATGAAGGAATATTATCAAATTAGTTAAAAAAATTCAGCCGGATCTACTAAAAATAGTTTGTATGACTCGATGGTCCATTAGTATTGAGTAGCTGGTAATTTGATTTAATCGAAAAAATTAAATATGGAATTCCACCTAGTAAATCAGAAGATATAATGATCAAATATCTGATAGTTTTTTTACGATAAAGAAATGTTTTTGAGGTTATGATTATACCTGGAATCAGCACAAGATACAATTCCAGGGCATGTTTTCTCTAACTGTGATTTTATGTCTTCAATAACATCGAATATTAGATATAGATATCTTAATAAAAACCAAAAGAAAAAAACAACCCAGATGCAGCACACATCTTAATATATTGAACAGAAGATGCAGTACACACACATAGCACACTTAAAGCCAATCAACCCAAAAAAAAAACCTAATTAATTAAGGAGTAGTCATTACCAGGGAAAATTCCATTCAATCATCTTCTGCTTGTTTTAAACCTGCACATCAGAGCGAGGATGGTGATGGCAAATTTTAGAAGACCATTTGCTCTATAACCAAACGAAAGGATATTATTATTATTATTAGAGAGAAAAACAAATTATTAGAGTATGGGAAGCGAAAGCCGTTAAACCCCATTCAAAACCCCTTTATTGCAGACGTTGCTCTTCTTGTTCTGAGCTTCATTCCCCAAATCCATGGCTTTCTCTGCTAAAACCCTTAAAATCCCTCTAAACCGAGATTCCCAGAATCCTAATTCCCTAACTCCAAAAGAAAATCACAACAGATAGAAACTGTTTCGTTAAACCAAATCATAAGCATACCCATAAACAATTACCATTAAAAAGTATCTGGAACTCAAGGAATTATTTCTGAGACCGATTCTTGGATCATTTAGAGCAGGAAGGCTATATGGGAACTTTCCGAACTCGCCACCACCTTGCTTTGGGAGAGGAGTGAAGATTCCCTTGAAAGGATGCTAAGGAGCTGCAATCAAAAAAATAACATAACTCGTTTAATTGGCCCTTTAGATGGCATTGCAAGAGAAAAGAAAATAAACTCACCTCAAAACAAATAATGAATTTTACAAAGCAATAACCAAACAAATAAACAGAAATCACCAACACTATTCATTGATAATAGCATTAGAACTCATAAGAACTGCTCAAAGCGTTGAACCATCACTAAGCGCCCTAAAATAGAAAATAATTCGTGTTAACATAAAAATAAAGATGGAAAGCAGAGGAAGAGAGAGTAAACTTGAAGAATTAATCAATAATCAATATGAAATAAGATCTAAAGTCAAATAAAAAAACACATACAAGCTATTGCTGTGAAAAAAGAAGCCACGTATATCAATGACGGGAACTTCTCTGGCCAGGTCATCTGGTCCGATCTGAGGACGAA
>CATIWM010071979.1:0-13614 GCA_949671775.1 Mallotus repandus
TTTTATTCATTTATTTCATAATTTTATTTTGTATTTTTTTGGGGTTGTAGTTAATTTTATTTTTTTTCTCAGTAGATCATTGTAATAGCCCCAATAGTGGGAATAGTGGAATCATACACATATGTGTTTTTTAATTGGCTAGTAAATTAGGTTTCATTTGGTAATTCAATTAAAATTAATGTTGGCTTTAGATTAATTTAGGTTGTATGTAATTAAAATTAGGGTTAGAAAAATCACGTAATATTTGTTTCTTTATCTATTGTTTTTTTATTTTTTTATTTGGGCTTATTTTTAATTTTATTTGTTTTGGGCTCTAAGCCACATGTAGATCTAACTTCTTTAAAATTAAATTTAGGTTTAATTAATTAATTTAGGCCCATTAGGTTAATTTAGATTTTAGGCCCATTTTTAGTTAAATAAAATTAACTTAGACTTAGCCCATTAATAAAACCTCTTTCATAATTTAATAGACTTAGGCCCACTTTCTTTAGAATTAAAATAATTAGAATTAAGCCCACTAATTAATTTCTTTCTTTTAAAACTTAATAGATTTAGGCCCATTTTTAGAATTAAAAACAATAGATTTAGGTTCACTAATTAATCAAAATGTTGGCCCATTTTTAGTTTCATTTTCATTTGTAATTAAAATATGTAGATTTAGTTAACTTAAATTAATACATAGTTTAGATTTAGGGACATTATACTTTGAATGCATTTATTATGTGCTTTTTTATTGATTGGTTGCCTTAGGGTTAGATGGATGTTCAAATTAGGGTTTAATGAAATTGCATGTAATTAGGGAATAAGATAGTAATTAATAAAATAAATCTAAATGAACACAAGACTAAAAGAAGTTGGTATTCCTTACCCAGAACTCCTGGTTGTGGTGCTAGCTTGTATTAGAGAATCGAATTACCACCACTTTCTATTTGTCCCAGTTATTACACTGGGTGGCGACTCCTCATCTCCACGCCATGTCTTTGTGACAGTGGTTAGTGTGTTCCCTAGAGCCCTGAGCTCGAACAGTGTTGCGGTTATAGTAAACTTGGGCGCGCGCTAAACCCCGCCGTCTACACTCATGAAATGTAAAAGGTCCATCTAAAAAACAACTGGAACTACCTTAGAAATTGGCCTAGGTGAAAGTGGTAGTAAAGGAATGAAAGTGGTGATTACATTAATTTTAACATCAATAAGATCATGTTAAGCTTGAGAGGAATCCTATAAATTTAATTGTTGGTGCACTAAATTGCAATAAAAAGAGTTCAGGCTTACCATAAGATCATCATCAATATTTTGCTTAGGCTTGTCCTGAGTAACTGAGGGTTTGGTTTTACCTTCCAAAACAAGATGCTTTTCCACTTGGACTATAAACATGATAAGACTTTGATGGACTACCAATATAGCAATCACAATCAATTTCAATATGATTGAGTAAACCATAGAGATAGTAATAATTAGGCAACTATTCATACTTGAAAAAGATCCCAGAGCAGCCCTTATTGCCCTAATTAATTATTGTACCATTTAGAAGAGAGTTGTCAATCTAAATACAAACTTTGGTGCATATAGATTTATGACCAAGACCCCTTTGCCTATATCAACCTATAAAGCCTCACCAAGATGACTTTTGATACAAGTGACAAACACATTATAATGACAAGACAATGGCAGGTCATAGAAATAAACCCAAAAGGAAGCCATTTAAAGGACTTCCCTAATCAATAATTGTGGCTGAGGACAGTCTACAAGAATAAAGATTCTTGTCAAAAAGCCATGGTGCATTAGATTGAACCTTATTCTTATCACTCAACTATTCAAATTGAACTTGAAAGTAATTGCCTTCAAGTTCATATAAATCAAAAGCATGAGAAAATTTCCATGTACTCAACAAAATATTCTTCATTGCATTGAAAACCACTAGTTTCGATGAGAGAACCTTTACTTACAAGTTAAGGAGACGATTATAATCAACATCTTGAATATTTGTTAAATTAACTTCAACCCCTTCATCCATAGTTAATGAAAGGTGTTAGCATAGTTTTGTATTAGCTGAAGCCATAAGTATTGAAAATAAGAAAATTGAGGAAGAGCGAAAAGAGAAAAGAAAACAAAGGGGAACTTAACGACAAGAAGAGAAGACTAGTACAAAATAAAGACTTCATATAATGAAAGAAAGAAGGAAACTTGGATTAGTATGGGAAATCCTAACCCTTACCTAAAAAAAATTCTATGTTTCGGGAGAACTACCATAAGTGGTTTTAAGTATATGGTCATAATATCAAAAATTTCATTATATTCATTGTCGACAAATTTAAAAAATGTCTTAAATGAAATTTGAAAATGCTAACATCTAGTGTGCATTAAGTAGAGCTAAACATATAAGAGTTGTCACTTAAAAGCCATAAGAAATCATTAGATTTATCAAAAATTAACATAACATTAGAAAGCTTAAAACATCTATCAAATATTGATGTTAACAATTGATTTTCTCTATACGTAGTGTTTTAGGTCTATTGAGTTCATTAGTTATGGTTTCGTTATCTAAAAAAATTTTAAAATGAGAGTTTTATTAATTAATTACCACAACAATGTTAAATTTTGTCCTCTTAGATCTCTTAAACTAAATAGAAAACAAACATCATAGTTAAGTTAGAGATGTTGAAAACTACTTATGGTAAGAAATTGGTGAAGTTTTGTGATAATTTTAAACTATCGGTCACCATTGGTCCATGATGTTATGACCATATATTTACAATCACAAACGATAAGAATCATGTATTCAAAATTGTAAGAAAAATAATACATACTTAAAATTTCAAAAAAATGTGTAATCACATGCCTTTTTTTACCTTTTCTTAAATTTTATATAGAATAGCTAAAAATGATATTTAACTTCAAAATTTAGAATAGAAGTAATAACTTTCACCGAGCAAATGTTTTATAATACATATGATTGCTTTCATACAAAACTTAGAAATAAATAAAATGATCAAACAAAGCTATCTCATAAACTTAGTAAAAGTTGAAGGGACATACTAAAAATTTAATATACTCAAAATTTACTTCTAGCAAGCTAGTTAATAGTCCTCGTGGAAAAAAATAAAAGCTCATGGATTAAGGTCAACGAAACCTAAAATAACATAACCTCAAAGAAATTTTATAAAAGACAAAATTAAATAAAAATTTTCTATTTGTAAATATAATTGAAAAAATTACATAAAACTCCAACATTTTAGGGTACTTGCAAATAAAATCCTATTCAATTTTTTCTGGCAAATTAAATCGAAATGTTTCAAAACTTGTGAACATTAGCCTTCCATTACAAAACCTTAAATAAAATGTTGATATGGCTATTATCTTCAGATTTTTATTAAAACTTCCTCAAATGAGTGGGGCTATATGGATGAGTGTATTGCTGATTTAGAAGTTAGAAATCCACAAACTCATTTGTTGCCTTCTAAATCTCTAAATCCCTACAATTTCTAAATTAATTTCTCTACCAAAACCATCACTTCCCCTTTTCAAGACTTGCACTTTCTTAAATAATCAACATCCTCCCATTACAAATCATAAGAAGTCCTAGCATTCAATATAATATTCTTATTATATAGTTGCCTATTAATCAATTATTAAATTAATGAATTCCCAGGGAACGAAAAGCATGTGATAGATTAGTTTTTTTTTTTTTTACCATGATTAATAGTGTGAAGAAACTACAAATTATTCCATAGGTAGATGGGTCATACAACATGAAGAACTACAAATTGAGAAGGAACAAATTCATGTTAAATTGAAGGCTTTGTTAATAGAGACATTAATTTAGGGATTGTAAGGATTTGGGGATTTAGTAGATTTCTGAGTCGGCAATCCACTCATCCATGTAGGCCTTACTTGTTTCAGGAAGTTCTAAAAGAATTAGAAGATAAAGCCACATCAACATTCTATTTAAGGTTTTGTAACGGAAGGCTAATGTTGATAATTTTTAAAATGTTGTGGTTTAATTTGACATAAAAAAATTGTATAGGGTTTTATTTGCTAGTATTATATTTTTTCAAGGGGTGAATTACTATTTATCCCCTGTGATTTGTTATATTATACTACTAGACACCTGGCATTTTAAATTTATATTATCTTTCTCTTCTAATTTGAATCATTATACTATTTACCCTTGTCATCAAATTTTCTGTCATAATTATCATTAATTGACATGACAATTATTAAATAAATACTATTTGCCCCCTCTACTTGAATATATTACACTATTTGCCCCCTCTATTTGAGCATATTATATTAGTTGCCCCTAATATTTAGAATTTATTTTTTTTATTATTGAACTAATTTTCTTAGAATTCAACTATAAAATGATAATTATATCATTTACATAAAAATATAAAAATGATTAATTTTAATTTTTATAATTAAAATTTTAATTAAATATCAATTAATTAGCATTAGTTTTAAAATGTTATGTTGCATTAAAAAATTTAGTCAAATAAACTCTTTTTTTAATTTTGGTTCTTTATTTGAATTGTTAGTTTCAATTTTTGGGAATATACATCAATATTTAAAATTATTAATTTTATTCATAAATATAATTTATTTACTTAATAATTGAAACTAACAATTCAAATAAAAATCAAATTTTATAGTTAAAAAGAGAATTTATTTGGTTAATTTTTTCATGCAATATAAATATTTTAATGATATTTAAGTAAAGATATTTCAAGCTTGGAAGTAATTATTTTTTATTTGATTAAAATTTTTATTAGATTCAAATAAAATTTGTTATTTTTTTTATCAAAATATTTTAATAAAATTTACATTTTCATAGTCAATTAATAATAATTTAATTTAACATATATTTTGTTAAACAATTAGTTTATAATAAAATTTATAAATTTAAATTTAAAAAATTTTAAAAAAAATAAAATGGTATAAATTTTTGAGTAAATTATATTTTTCCCCTGAGATTTGACTTAATTGATACTTTTTCCCTCTTATTTGAAATTTGAATTACTTTTATCCCTTAGTTTTCATTACATCAACACTTTAGTCCTTCTTATAGGGTTTTGATGAATCTCTTATATTAAAAGAACACTTATATCTCTATACTTTATAAAGATAAAACAATTGAATTCCTCTATTTAAACACTATAAAACAATTCAGTTCCTCATATTTTTAATTATTTTAAATGTAAAATTTGAATGTCAATTAAATTTTTAACACCTATATATACATCTATCAATATATTAAATAATTAATTTTCATCAATTTTGTTTTACATTAACTTTTTGTACGTAGTTTAATTAATTTTCATTTTAATAACTTTAAAAATTATAATTATTGAAATCAAATATTAAAACTTTGAATAATTTGCTTTTAAAGTGAAATCAAGCAAATTAATGAATTCATTAAAATTATAATCTGACTTTTAACTATAAATGGTTGATAGAAATATGTGTAAGTGTTGGAAAAATAATTACTCTTAAAAATTTTAAATTAAAATTAAAAAGTTAAAAAATAAATTATTTAATTTTATGAAAAAAGAGCCATTAAACTATATATTTTTATAAAATAGAGAGACTAAATTGTATATTTTAGAAATTAAAGATACTTAATTTTTTTTTAATATAAGAGATTTACCAAAATTTTATTAGAATGACTTAAGCATTGACGGAATAAAAATGGAAGAATAAAAAAATCAATTTTCAAATAAAAGGTGAAAAATATGAATTAGGTCTAGTATCATGGGAATGTAATTTGCTCTAAATTTTTTTTTAAAGAAAAGAGAAAATAAATTTTTGGGAAAGAGCAAAGATCCTAACTGCTTCCAAAAAAAAAAAAAGGCAAAGATCCTACCTGTATTAGATATAGGCTCTAGTACTTGATTCGGCCCAGCACCGAATCACCATTTCCCAATCAAGAAGAATTGTTATATTAATGCACTCTTGAGAAGAGATTTGAGCGACATGAACAGAGATCCACACACGTATAACCATTACTATTCAGATATCCAAATTTTATTTTATTTTTCTCAAGAAAAATTGTGGATGCCATAATTACCAATTATTTTTTTTTTAAATAACAACATCCGCTATTGCCAGGGAATTGATTTCCATCCGTAAAATGAGAGGCCGTTTTCTTGCCTCCTATAAAATTTCATTTCGCACAAAACAAACACATTCCTCTCTCTTTGTCCAAAAACATCACTGGTCTAAGCTTCCTTCAAATCCATACAAAACACAAAGACAATATCAGTCCCATGTGGGCTTCTTTGATCCACTCAATACGTGACTAGTACTTGCGTTGTCTTTGGAAACAAAAACTTGTAAACTGAAACACTCATTTGACATCTTTTATTCTGTTTGATTCTTTCAAGCTTTTTGTAACACACCCAGTTGTTTGTTTTCTTTATTTTACTTAGTTGTTCGGCTCATGGGAAATTGAACTGGATTTGCTATCTGGGTATTTGATTGGAGAGTGAATTTTTTTTAAATCTTCGTTTGCTTTCTTTCTGGTTCTTGACTTCTCGTTGAGAAATGATATCAATGATATGTCAGAGTCTTGATTTTGGAAGGACTGTACTTGATTTGGCAGCTTGTGGATGCTCTTCCAATGCTTCAATAGATAGGTTTCTAGTTAAGAATTATGAGAAGTCGGTTTTCAGGAGTTGTAATAGAGACTATGCTGCTAGAAGATTGCTCTGTTGCCGGCGAGACAGTGCTCCTTGCCGGGTATCCTCTACAAAGACCCCTGATGCTTTGCTTAATGGTACTTCATTAAATATTTCTACTTACTGACACTTGCTTTGGTAAAGTTGAGTGGATTTGTACCTGACTTGTTAGAATATTCAACAGCAATAGGCTTTATTTTATTTTACTATTATTATTAATTTTTGTAACTAGTATATTTTGCGTACTGTAATATTAAAGTGCCTGCCACAACTTCTATAACCAAGCACAGAAGCAACAGTAATATGAGCTTTTTTTTTTTTGTGGAATCAACGTAGAATTTGCTCAAGGGCCTGCAACACTGTTGGATTTGAAGGAGTCAAGAGGCCCAATTTCAGTTAAAAAATTGTTTGAAGTAGTCGCTGATGATCTGCAGACTCTCAACCAGAACCTCCGGTCGGTGAGTGCTCATTTTATTTATTCTGCTGTTGTGTACGCTTTAGCATGATGGTATTACATACTTTGGCCATGCAGGCTATTATGCATCCTTAATTTTTTTTACCTATGCTTTGGATTAATATGCTTCATTGTTCATGGTTTGATAGTTTTCCTTTCTTTTTAACTTTTAAAGTCTCAGACGCATCTGTCCTATGGTGGAATTATGTTTTCACAATTGTAGTTTATATTACTATATGTGCTGTAGTTTGCATCTATGTGATCTGGTTCTATGAATCCGCAGAAAATAGGTCTGATATAAATACGCTATAACTCATCATATTGATGGTGACAGTGGCGGTACAGAGAAACTTAAATTTTAAAACAATGGTGGGCAGTCAATGGTACAGGACTAGCGACCATGATATTGTCGTGGTGCATATAATGTGAAGTTGGTGGCATTAGTAGGCTGGGATTTCTTTATTGCCTAGTTAAGCTATTGTCTTTGTAGTGTCTTGTTGGCTGAGGCAACAGCATTGATTGTTACGTTATACTAGATTTATGACTTATTTGGTTGGGAGTTCAATTTATGTTTACTAACATATATCTCTTGGAACTAGCTCCATGGCAAGTTATGAAGTTGGAGATGAGAATTGAATTGAACATGAATAATTATTTATGCTTTGTACCATACATGTGCTTCCTCAAATCTTTAAGAAGTTTTCATGATAGTTTCATATTCCCCTGCAATACTCTTTTGGATTCTCTTGATGTGTGCTCAATATGCAAATCATCAATGAGAGGCCCTCTGCTACAAGGAGGAGCCCATGTTTGTCTTGACCATAGTGATCTGGTGTTTTTTCTATGCGCTTTATGTATGATAATTTTTTGATGACTGCCTTCAGTCCTTGTGTGTGTATTTGGAGAACTGAAGCAAAAACCTTGTCCAACAAACTGTAAATTTGATCTTGCAATGCTCTAGTTTTGTTCTTTTTGGCCTTTTTTTTTTTTTTTTGAAACTATTCCAAATTATAGCTGGCTAGTTCCTTGCCTTAGTTTTTGGAAACAACTTTAATCTTAGATTAACAACTTGCCAAGGCATTTTTGCTTTTGATTTTTATTGCATTTGTTGGAAAGTTGCTAGAAGCAAGAAAGGCAGATGCTGTCATTCTATGAGTACCATTAGGCTTTCTAGTTGTACATTTTGGCACGGAACTGTAACTTTTGTTTATTCTCTGTTCAGTTGGGTGTGGTGGCTTCATACCTAATGATGCTTTGGAAATGGTAGAAAACTGGACAAAACAGTATTTCTTTTACTGTTAGTGTAATTCCTATAACATATACTTCTATTGTCATGCTTCCTTGAAATGTAAATAGTTGCAAGTAAAATGTAACTAGGATTGCAAAATAGCATTGTGTTTCCAACTGAATAATGAGAAAAGCTATAAAGAGATAGTACAAGAGGCATCACTGTCTCTCAAAGTTAGTATTGTGCTTTTTTCCTCCCATTAACTTGAGGCTATTATGTTTACCATTAAGCCTGTTGGTAGATATGATATATTACAATTGTAAAATTATGATCAATTTAAGTTTTGTTAATGTCTTCAAGCAACAAATTGTTCTCCGTACTTTTAGATATCTCAGTCCTAGTAGTTATCCCATAGTTGGGCTATATAAACTGAACTATAGGGTACATATGACTATTGTGATGTTCTGACTAAGCACTACTTAGGAAATGCTCCTAGTAGGCTGTAGCGTTGTGTGTAAAGTTATCTTTGCAAATGACCAAATTAAACTCCAATATTTGCCTTCCAATTCAGCACATTAGAGCAAGTAGAACTAGGTCATATAGATTCTTCATAACTGAAGGGAACAGGATCCGCGTAGGAGAATTTTGCTTTAGTATTCTAAATGTTATCTTCTTAAGCACTTTTCTCAACTTAATGCATTTCCATGCACAGAATTCTAACATAGCTCCACAGATCAGTGCTTATCAATGAATCAGAATAGCTAATAATGTTGCTTAAATGTATTTCTAATATGTTTAATTATGGTTCTCTGGTAGATTGTTGGTGCAGAAAACCCTGTGTTAATGTCTGCAGCTGAGCAGATATTTGGTGCTGGTGGGAAGAGGATGCGACCGGCTTTAGTATTCCTAGTAGCAAGAGCCACGGCAGAAGTATTGGGGTTAAAGTGAGTTTTATTTGGTCTTCTTTACCAACTGTTTTGCATAAATGCTAAATGGAATAGAAGATTCATATCATCGTGCTCCATTACAGGGAACTTACAACAAAGCATCGGCGTTTAGCAGAGATCATTGAGATGATCCATACTGCAAGCTTAATACATGATGATGTATTAGATGAAAGTGACATGCGAAGAGGTAGTACTTTGGGTTTAACATTGAAGTTACTTGAAACACCTTGTTGGTGTCACATTATTATAATAGGCAAGCTATTTCAGAATTCAAAAAAAAAAAAAGCATGAGTGTCTGATGCTGTTCCAAGAACCAACACTTGTTCATAGTTGCCACACACTACATTTTTGCCTCAATTACAGAAGTTTTTGTTTCTGCTTTATGTAGATAGGTTATCAGATGATATGCAATACTATAGAATGCTCACTGATTTTTTATATAATATGCTCATCTTTGGGGAAGGTCTCAATCAAGTCCATAAACCACTGTATAATGATTCAGATCTGTGTAGGGGTGAGCAAAACCAAACTGAAGCCAAGGAACCAAACTAAATCAAGCAGTTCGGTTCAGTGAAAAAATTTCAAACAGAACAAAGTTCTGTTCAGTTTGGTGTTGCATAAAAAAGTTTTAATTAGCTCTAACTAAACTGAAATTTCTTTTTTATTAATAAGTTACTTTTAATGTATTATAAATTATAATTTTTATAGAAAATTTATCCTATTTAGAAAATTTATGAAAAATATTTACTGTTATTATGCAAAATAATAGTTATTATTTATAAAAATATTAATAATATAAAAATAAGAATAAACTTTTAGGAAAAAATAAAATACATATAAAAAAACTGGACCAAAGCGAAATATTTTGGTCGCTTGTCCTCTTTTTTCTTTGGTTGGGTTTGGTTGATTGTTTTGGTAACTTTGGTCAATTGGTTAATGTGGTTTGGTTCAGTTCGGATAAAACTGTTTGTAGACCCCTAGATCTGTGTCTCTAACCTTAAAAGGCCTTTTGGAGATTTTATATATTGGTCATGACCTGTGATACCTGAAGTTCAATTTCAAATTCTCCTTTCAGATTAGTTCTAGTGTGATGTGTATAGATCCTTAACAACTTAGTTCTAAAATGACAACTTTTGAGGGCAATCTTTAGTCATTTGGAATTGAGAAATATTTGATGTCCTTTTCCCTCTTTTTAATGGCAATGCATTTATGAGGAATTCATGCATTTTATGAAAGAACTAATGAGCCATTATAATGTTCATTTTAAATTTGATTCAATTACCAATTGCAAAAAGATACATCGCTCTAAGGAAAGCTGAGTTTCATTGCTACCTGATGAAAGCTTGGCAAGAAAAACTAATTGACTTGTGAGTTACAAAGCTGTAGGTTATGTTAATGGTTATTTCCCATGTCATGCAGAGTTGCATAAATGAAATGATATTGCTTTGGAAAAATATGAACTACAAAAATGCTTTAACCCATTTATCCTGACTCCAACTTGTGTTATGGCATGCTTTACTTGTTCATCTTGTTTGATTTGTTCATCTCTTTGTTTATCACTGAATTTGATTTTGCTGCTGCTAATTTTCAGGGAAGGAAACAGTTCATCAACTGTATGGTACCAGAGTTGCAATACTGGCTGGGGACTTCATGTTTGCTCAGTCCTCCTGGTACCTAGCAAACCTTGAAAATATTGAAGTTATTAAGCTTATCAGCCAGGTAAAAATCAGCGCTTCACTCGTATGTTTTGTGAATTTTCTGTGAATGCATTACATTTTCATGAACTGGAGCGTGAGCAGCAGCAACTGGGCGAAGCTGGTTATTCTTGGAAGTCTGTTCAGAGCTTTAGTGGCTTTTTGACAGGTTATCAAGGATTTTGCAAGTGGTGAAATAAAGCAGGCCTCCAGTTTGTTTGACTGCGATGTTCAACTTGAGGAGTATCTGATCAAGAGCTATTATAAAACTGCCTCTTTAATAGCTGCTAGTACAAAAGGAGCAGCTATTTTTAGTGGGGTGGACAGAAGTATTGCTGAACAAATGTATGAATATGGAAAGAATCTTGGCCTATCCTTCCAAGTTGTGGATGACATACTGGATTTTACACAGTCGGCCGAGCAGCTAGGTAAGCCAGCTGGCAGTGACCTGGCAAAAGGGAACCTGACTGCGCCAGTAATATTTGCTCTAGAGAAAGAGACTAAACTGAGAGAAATCATTGAGTCAGAATTCTGCGAGACAGGTTCTCTTGAAGAAGCTATCAAGTTGGTGAAGCAGTGTGGAGCAATAGAAAGAGCACGAGAACTAGCAAAGGAGAAAGCTGATCTTGCAATTCAGAGTCTTAATTGTCTTCCTCGAAGTGCATTTCGATCAGCTCTCGAGGGAATGGTATTATACAATCTTGAACGGATTCATTAGTTAAATATACATGTTCTTGTAGAATATACTGCTTAAAGGGAAACAATGATTGGCAAGAATTACCCAGGCAAAAACTAAAACAGCATTATGAGAATACTGTACCTGTGCAGCAACATATTTTATGCAAACTACTCCAGCTGAAGAGAAACTGCTGGAGACTAATTGTATATTTTTGATAAAAGCACTGAGCTATGATTCAGCTCAAAAATATGGTTTATTCAATTACAAGTTCCTTTTTTATTTTGGGAACTGCACTCAATTACAGCTTAGTAATGGAAATTTCTTGCAACCCATGAATATGGCACTGTCTAAGGCTGTCACATGTTGGCAATAACCAAATTCTGAAGAGTGCTGCTATTTCTCGTTTAAGGCACAAGTTACAAACTCACAGCTTAGACCAATTACTTATCAGGCCTTTCATGTTGTGTGAACTTATGCAATGCTACTGCGTGAACTTGTTTAAAAGTATCGTTCAAAAAAAAAAAAAACCTTGTTTAAAAGGTTCTTTTTTTTTTTCTTTCCTTAAATTTACATAAATCACCGGGGGATGTATTTGTTGCATTTTTCCCTTCTTTTATTTTTTTAGACATAGCAAAGCAAATTATCCTTTTTTTTAAAAAATTCTCCTTAATCTATAATTTTTTTTTTCAAACAAAGTTTTATAATTGGTATTTTATAGCTTGTATTGTAATTTATGGTTTCAGTTTGAGGAGAGTAGGATTCGAACCTCACCTCCTCTTTCCCCTTGTGGTGTTGAGAATTAACCATTTGTATTAGCTAAAAAAAATTAGCGTTTAATAATACTATAAAGTAAATTTAAATAAATACTTTGCTAAATTAAAAGAAACTATAATAAAAAAAATTTTGGACAGAACTATAATAAAATTTTAGCGTGTCAAATATATTAGAGGATACCAAACTTTAACTTTGTTTCAGTTCAGTTACTAAAGTTAATTTGTATCTTTTTAGATACAAACTTCTATTTAGTTTCATAGTAGTCATTCAAAAAAATTTTGATACCTGAACAATCTAAAATTACTATTTTAATTTAGAATTAATTTTTTTTCAAATAAATCCATATTTTCAATACATTTATAAGAAAATAAGGAAAATTTTAAAAATTATTTTAATTCCACCTGGCAAGAGCAGAATCATCTTGAGTGGTATTAGAGTTTAGGAGAAGTAAACTTTGAAATTTTTTATAATTTCTGGATTAATTTGAAAAGATAAAAAAATTGTGGGATTGAAATAGTTTTTGAAAATAAATTTTTGACATTATCCTTTCTCAAATAAAAGTAGAGTTAGGTGACAAAAAAAAATTAAAATTTAATAACTAAATTACAATAAGTGTAAAATCGAGTGACTATCTTTGTATTTAACCAAATTTTAGCTCAAGCGGCACACTTAAGATTCAATTTAAAAAAATAGATAAATTAGTGTCTTGTCAATAATTGACTGTGGCGAGTCATGTAAAATTTATTAATGCTATGTTTGGATGACTGAATTTGGACCAATGAATTTGGATTTCATCCAAATCCTTTGTTTGGATGAATATATTGACTGAGATTTGGATTTAAATCAAATTCTCAACAATTTGGAATGTCTAAAATTTTAGGATTTCAAATAACCACACTAACTCTGTTATTTCAAATCCATGCGTGGAAGTGCCTGAATATGTTGCATCAGGGGTACATATTTTTTTTTTCATTCTCTGCTCATATTGTCATTTAATATTTGAAAAAATTAATTAATTTGTGAGTTCTTATTATTTTTAAATTATTAATATTTTTTAATACCATATTTTCATTCTTATACTTATCTAAAAGTAATCTATTTAGCTCTTATGAATATTGATATTTTTAATTTTTATTTAAAAACATCTTATTTCAAATATTATAT
>CATIWM010071998.1:0-13442 GCA_949671775.1 Mallotus repandus
GATAGAACTTGGACAGTGTGGGAGCAAAAAATCTGAATTAAATATCTATCTCTCTGAGGCTATGATTGAGGAGGATGGCATATTTGACATTCTCAAATGGTGGAAGATCAATTTCGAGAGATTTCCTAATCTCTCAACCTTAGCATGTGATATGTTAGCTGTACCAATATCTACAGTAGCCTCTGAATTTTCTTTTACCACATGAGGGAGGGTGCTTGATTCTTTTAGAAGTTCATTGACACCCAAAATTATGGAAGCCTTAATCTGTTTTGCAGATTGGATGAGATTGTCTTCAACTCTAGTATCAATTGAGGAGTCCTTAGATGAAGTTGAGCAATTTAAGAAAGGTTTGTGCAAGAAAAGTTATTCTTCTTTGTCTATTTTCATTTTTTTTAATTATGCTTCTTCTTTTCAATCTTTAATCCATGTTTATTTACTTTGCTTGATAGAGTTACCTGTAGTTGGATTTGGCCCATCTATGGCATCACCAAGTGCCACTTAACATGAAATTTTAGTAAAATTTAATTGGCATTATATAATACTCTAACTGCTCACTTCTCTGCATGTTCTATATGATGTGTGCTATTTGTGACCAACACTGAAGTGACTGTGATTCAGTTGCCATTTTTAGTTGTTGAATGAGTTTAAATACATTAAAATGCAACACTGAAGTGGCTGACCTTCAGTTGCTAGTATTGTTGCATTAGTTTAAACCCATTCAACAACAATACTGATGTGGCTGACTTTCAGTTGCCAGTGTTCATTTCTGATTATGGGCTATGATGATGTCAGTATAGATGTACCCTAGTGCCATTTCTTATAATATAAATGACATTATACTTTTATTCCTATGGCAATAAAATATTCATTTAATAAAGCATTTATTTATTTGAGTATTTACCCTTTAGCATTATGATAAAAGAGTTTATTGTCAAGAGTTGATAATATGAGTGACAAACTATTTTAGTACATATGCTATAAAATGTTCATAGTCATAGGATTAATATATGGGTAGTATTAATCTATATACTATCACCTTTTTCTATTTTCCTTGATCGGTATGTGATATCGATAGTGGGAGGTAGTGAGTCTCATGCTACTTGATATGAGATATTAGAATAGGCATGTGGTTACTCATGTGATGCGTGGATCGAACTATGACATAAGATAAGTGATTGCGTGGAAATTCACTTTTGTCAACAATCACTATCTTGGACATAATGGTGCATATGGTCCTTCGACCTGAGGCGATACGGTCATCCATATATGGGTGGTTAGAGTTTGTTACCATTTATATACCTATGCTAGCCACGTATGGGTATATAGCGTGTGATGGCTCTAGTCGATTATATGTAGGGATGGGTGATCGACCAAGATGGAATTCATTACCTAGAGTGAACTGGGATAAGGTCCTATGCTATCTAAGTTGTTCTCGATGGATGAGTACCTGGCTAGGTCAAACTTGACTTATATGAAAAGAGTTTCAGTGCTAAAAAGAGTTTCTAGTAGAAGTCATGTTTTATCGAGAATTAAACTGAAGATGAGTTCATATGCTTGAGGCAATTAGAGTTTGACTGACCATGAGAATACCTATATTGAGTTGATTATTGAATTTTATACATCTTTAAAAGTTAACTCAAATGATTCTCATATCCTTGAATTTAGGATGTTAAAGAAGAGACACCAACTTACCTATTCTTTCATGCAAAGGGTTTTTGGTTTTAAGAAAGATGGTATGTGTGACCCCCCTAAGTCTTTTAATATGGATGAATTCTGGACATTTTTTACTAATTTAACATCCCGTTTTCAACTGAAGAAGGGTAAGGAAATGTTTATTAAAGACTTAAAATTCTGGTTATTACACAAAATTCTTGCATGTGTTGTTTTCCACAAATATGAATTTAATAGAGTGTATGCACAAGAATTGTTTTTGATGTGGTGTATTCATAATAAGAAGCCAGGGTGTTGGACTTATTGGATTTTTAATCAACTTTTGACGTGTGCTTCTTGTAAGAATGCTCCACTCACCCATGGTCATGTTGTTACCATTATTGCTAAATCTCTTAATGTTAATTTGGATGATTTAACCTATGTTTTTTAGCGCTTTTATTTCACTAAGCAAGCTTTTGTAAGAGGTCAAGTCATGGATGCTTCCTTTTCGCTTGATTTTGGCAAGGTCTAGGTCATATTGGAGAGGGTTGCCACGTCCTCTACCGGTTGAAGATGAACAAGATGTAGAGGAATCTCAAGAAGAAGAGCCACATGATAATGCCCCTCTTCTATCTTTACCAATGCAAAGGGGTGCAAGTGCCTCTTCAAGTGGAGAAACCCATTTATGGGAGCACATATTGAAGAATCAAAAGGAGATGCAATGTCAATTGACAATGATAGAGAGTTGGAACTGACAAATTAATCGCCGACAAAAGAAGATGGAGTATAAGATGAATCAATTCTTTACCCACTCCAGTTACACCATTGAGTCTCCTTTACCATCTCCTTCGAAAGATTAGGGGAGTTTTTTTTTCTTTACCTCTCTTTCTTATTTAGTAATCATATTGGGTACAATGTGCATTTTTAAGTGTGGGGGAAGGGATATTAGTAGTTTTTTTTAATTATATTTATGTTTATGTTTTTATGCATATTTGCCTATGCTATATTTTGCATAATTTTATCTTCTCCACATTCATAAGTAGTTTTTTTTCCAAGTTCATCTAGATTTTGATTGAGGTTATATTTTAATACTATGTTAATAATTACCTTTTTATGCTCAATTGGTAGAATTTTAAAGTTTCATCTAGCATAAGTTTTAAGTTTTTCCTTTTATCTTTTGTTATTATTTTCAAAATCTAGAGAATGTTTAGTTAACTTTCTAACAATGTTTAAGGCTAGGATGGTAAGGATTTAAGTTTAGGTTTTAAGGATTGAAGTAGCCTTAGGGAAACTATAGCCATAATACGAGTAACTCGCTTTTTCAATAATGGATGAGGACACATATATATATAAAAAAATAAAAAGAGTTGATGCTTGTTGACATGATGCATTTCTAGTAAGATGTGTATAAGTGAGTATGCTCCATAATTACATTCATTCGAAAAGAATGTATGATGTCATAAGTTGATGCATTTCGAGTAAGTTATGTGTAAGTTAGTATGCTCCTCAATTACATTCATTTAGAAAGAATACACCTATATATATAAAAAATGTCTAAAAATGCCATGAGAAATGTGAGTTAGTGCGTGTGCTTAATCTTTGTCCCAATGGCTACTTTAATTCTTAGAAATCGTAAGTTTGATGAATGAACATTTTGGTTAGATAGCTTGGTTAGCACTTTGACTTTATATTCTTTGATTTTGTTCTTAATAATTATGGATAAATTGTTAAATGTATTGATTATGTTGTGCAACTTGTTTTCTCTATCATTGTTGAGCATTGGAAGCTTAGTTATTAACTATCTTTTTCTTAACTTCTTTCATTTTTAAGATAACTTGTTGAGATAGCTAAATCCATAAAGGAGAAAATAAAAGATTTTTATTATTTTCCCACTTAAATCTTTATTTCATGCTTGAGGGCAAGCAATGTCTAAGTGTGGGGGAGTTTGTTAGGATGCAAAATAGCATAGTTCTTTAGTATAGTTATGCTTTATTTTTCATTAGTTTTTTTGTTTATGTTTGTTTGATTATTGCATTACTATCTTCATGTTTGTTGTTCTTACTTTAATTTTGTGTTTTATAGGTTTTCTTAGGCTTAATTCATACATGGAAGTACAATTGGACACTTTGGAATAAAGAAAGGATTAAGGAAAACAATAGGAGGATGAGAAGAGTTGTCATGACTTGACACTACAGAGTTGAATCGTGATAGCAAGGAAGAGTGCTGACTCGGCACATTGGTGTCGAGTCGTTATAGCAAGTAGCCATGCCGATTAGTGCTGACTTGACACATTAGTGCTGAGTCATTACAGAGAGAATTGGTGCCGAGTTGATACTGAGTCGGCACAGTGGTGTCGACTCGTCCTTCATACCTTTTTAATGTACCTTTTCACATTCACATCCATTTGAAAGGAGCACAAATTGGGATCATGAGAAGCCTATAAATACATGAACTTGGCTATGTTTTAGGCATTAAAAAAGGCTTAGTTTTTATTTAGAAAATATTAGTATCATTCTTAGTTTTATTATTGAAAAGAAATTGAAGTTTAAGTGGAAGACATAGCCAAAAGTTCAAGGAAGACATCAGGAGGACCCTTCAATATCAAGTAACTTTCTAGAGAGCATTGAAGAGCTCATCAACACAATTGTTTTTCTCTTTTCTCTATTTAGTTGCTTGATGTTTAAAATACTTCCTTGTTGTTGTTTGATTTTGGATACTATGTATTTTAGCTAAGTCTTTGTTTATTAGAATTGCAATGATGAATTAATATATGAACTACATTTTTATCATTATAATTCATGAATGATTTAATTTCAGTTGAGTTTTGGAATGTGTTATGTATGCTCGATCACTATATATAACTTGCTAATCAAATGTTTACAATGAGAATTAAAGCATTTTGGTGGAAATGCAATTGAATTTACTTTAAGATTAAGAAAGTACTTGGAGATAAAAAAAAATCCACTTTAAGGGGTTTAAGAATTGGCATGGAACTTAATGGTTTTTGTTTATCTCTACAATATCATGAGAGTGCTTGTAGAATCTAAATGAAAACACCCTTAATTGACAATGAGAGTTGCTTTTAAGGATTGTTGGCTAATTTCTCCAATCATTTCATGTATTTATGTGTTTATTAACAAATATAGTTCTTAATTAATTCTAAATTGTAGTTCTAATATACATTGCTTGAATTTGTTATTAGTCCATTTTGATTAATTAGAATAAATTATAATTCTTAGTAATTTTAGGATAATTAGAATATTTCAACATCTTCTTTTATATTATTTGCCTATCCATCTAAGTATTTACTCGATTAATATAAAATTGCTAAAAGATTCCCTGGTGTTTGACATCCTACTTACTCTATACTTATTGTTAGAGACTAGGGTATTAATTTGATCCACACTAGCCACCTTGACACTAATCGCAAAATGAACAGTACCAAGATAGAATGTCC
This sequence comes from Mallotus repandus, assembly GCA_949671775.1. Classification (NCBI taxonomy): domain Eukaryota; kingdom Viridiplantae; phylum Streptophyta; class Magnoliopsida; order Malpighiales; family Euphorbiaceae; genus Mallotus; species Mallotus repandus. Next base: position 5,108 of record CATIWM010071998.1, read on the forward strand.
TAAATGAAATTAGGGCATACTATCTACGTGGTCCTAAAAACTGGAGTTAAAGATTTTGGATGGCCTGGGTGAACTTGTATAAATGGCCCCCATAGAGACGCAAGAGATGCAGGAGCCGCTAGCTGGATCGACAAATAAATGATAGGCCAGAGAAATAACCTAGGCAAAGAGACACTAGATCTTTTCCATAGGAGCATCCACAATAGATCTAATGCGCTTGATGAAATCCATGATACCAAAGCAAACCCATGGAAATACCCCTTTATTAACGAAAAATAGACACTATATAACTTTATTGCACCAGAAAAACTATATTATGGATCCCCCTTTTTATTTTTAAGTTTAAGTGGATTATCTTACAGGATATTAAGAGTGCCCCTTTCTTAAAAGCCTTTTTCCAATTCAATTGCTATTGCAAAGGTCTAAGATAGCTAAGAAGTTATTTTCCATCTTCTTCAAGTAAGTAAAAGTGGTGGGTGAAAGCCTACAGTATCTTCCAAGCCAAGTGAAGTTGATCTAGTTGCAGTTGGAGTTGTTGTCGGTGTAGGCTTATTTTCAAGCCTTTTAAGAAAAAAAGGTTTAAGCTAAGCCCATGCAATTGCTTTGAACAACAAAGAATGATTAATCAAGTCCGACAATGGGTATTTTGATAAGCCTTACATGGATCTTTAGGAACTCTGAATAGTTGCTTGACCGATGAGTTACATCTACGTACCAAAGTGCTAAAATCGGTGCTCAAGCTGTCTAGTATAGAATGAGTGTAGTAAGCCAAAGCAGTTTGTTTCTCCCATCACTGCTTTATATTATGCCTAATCCTACAGCTTGCTGGTGGTCTTCCTTCCCTGTTCCCTTTAGCTTTCCAGGAGTACCGGCTCTGCACTCTGTTCGGACCTTAAGACTTGCAACACTGACTTATTGAAAAGACTAAGTGCTTTTTGATTTTTTATCTTCTGAGAGGCATCTTCAGGTAGTTAGAAGCTAGGGGTTTGGCAACCGCAGCCCCCCTTGTAAGCAGTAACCATGTTCTTGTAGCTGTGCCATTCTTAAGTTTTCTATATCGAAGACCTTCTGGCTGACTTGATACAGCTCAAGGAAACAAGCCCTAGTCTCATGCATGGGATAGATTATATTCTACCCAAGCTTCCCAAGTAGAAAAAGTATCAAACACTTGGCATATTTCTAGTTAATTTTTATAGCAGAACAAGTGTTTCTAACTATTTCAAAAAGAAATTCAATGTGAATAGGTAGTTAAATAGAGCCTTGGCTAATACTGAATGGCATCACTTATACCCAGAGGCATTTGTAAGACACTTACCGAGGGTATACTCGGATCACTGCCTAATCCTAATGCTCACTAGTGAGGCAAAAGAAAGGAGCAAGATACGATCGAAGATTCTTGCACAAGAACAAGTATAGACCCGGGTTGTTTAGGTTCTGGAATTCCATCTCTAGTTCGGGGTTTTGGTTTAAAGGTTCAAAAATATGGTGTGGGTTCATCTATCTCAACCAGTTTAGAGTTGTCCTATCCTTCAGCCTCCGCACTCGTATTGGATCCTCTAGATATATATGGGTGTTCTATGGTTAGTTCTAGAGAAGTAGCCAATAGTCGATAGCCAAGCTAATAAAAATTTTTTGGGGACTCGAGGTAGGCACCAAGAGCCTAAAGAAAGGATAGGAAAGTATTGAGATTAAAAGGTAGAAAGTGAGAGAGCTTAGGCTAGTTGTAATACCAGTCCCACGGTACTATTGGTTTTCCATAGAACTTTGCTGCGTACTTTATTTTCTGGCATAATGGCTTAAAGCTCAGACTTTCACTATGGTTGTTAGTGGATCTATGCTCATTCCTAGGTTTATTTTTTATAAATGGTAGAGCCACATGTCAGTAGAGCAGGTGTATCATTTTCATAGTAGGCCTAAATAACTTCATAGCAGGCATAGCATTACTATGGCTAACTGCTCCATCATTTATGTGGTAGTCCGATGCAGCTGAAAAAGCCCTATTTTAGTAATATTAGTAAGGTATAGATATCCGCCTGCCCTAAAACAAACTTAAGGCCATAATTACAGCACCTTCAGGGCGCTTAGGAAAATTCTTGCATTTGATTGGGAGGGAACCCGTTGAAAGGCTATTAATAGTGAATAAACATGGGCTCCAAAAAAATTGGCCACCATAAAAAAAAGTCTGAATTAAAGTAGAAAGCCGAAAAATTTCCATTTTGAGATTTCCTATTGGATCCCTTTGAATTCCATAGTTGAAGTTGTGATCAGATCTATTCATTAAAAAAAATTGAGTCAATACATTGCTTTTATATCCATAGGTACTATAAGCCTCAGAATAGAGGAGGTAGGACAAGATGCTCATGCTCAACTAAGTTCTTAGATAGGGGGAGCAGCCTATATAGCATCTTCGAAAAAATAAGTAAGACTAACGAGAGGTAGGTTCGGGTATGGTACTACGCTTCATCTTAGTCCCCGATCCTGATATAGCAATACCAGTGAGGAAGGCAACACAATCATACGAGCTAGGAAGGCATACCATCCACCGATGAACTACACTTGCTTCTGGATAGATGTGTTAAGCAGAGGGCTCATGGTACCTTCTGGCCTACCCTTCCTACTCTACTGTAAGAACTATGGGATCTTTGTGAAGCTTTCCCACTGCCCTTCTCACGGAACCATATGTGGATGTTACCACTCATATAGCTCCTAGCCAACAAGCTATTAGACTTCATCAACAAGAGTCTTTTAGTTTTGACGTAAACTTTTTCTTACTAGTCAAGTAGTGCAATAGCTGTATCTTATCTTATAGCCCAACGCAGTGGGTCACCTTTTGAATTCTGTAGATATAAGAAACTTACCGGGAGGGTAACCCTTATAAAATCAGTTAGATTGGGTATCTCTTAGCTATTTAAAAAGACCCTACTCATTAGCATCCTCCCAGATTGAGACCCTCCAAAAGAAACTTCCCATGGTTTGCAGGAGGAAAGAAAAAGATCCACCCAGGTACCAGTTGTTTTGCTGGTAGGCCTACTTAGGTTATGGGGAATTGTCCCTTTGTTCTTACTAACCTCTGGTGCGTAATTGACATGTTGACCCTTTTTTTTTATCCTTCAATAAAAGATTCATTCTCTTCATATATAATAGGAGGTAGAACACTAAGAGCTCTTTAATAAGTAATTCCATTCTAAGACTTGAACACTTCAGCTTGAAAGATCCGAGAATCAAATCAGATGGTTCGATTTCTCAATCTTTCTGACTTGCTCCTACGGAACCAAGAGGTCTCCTCAAGAGGATAGATTGGGTGATTCAGGTGAGATCCAATGTAGATCCAACTTTTTATTCACTTGTGGGAACCGGGCGGTCCAGGAGGGGCGATCGATCTACATCTTTCCCTATAGCCCTGGGTTGTGTCTTGGAATTTGGATACCTTAGTGTGAAGTCATAATTTTTATTATAAAAATAAGATTTTTATGATGATGCAAATATTAGGAAATTAAAATGGAAAAGTGCAAATAAAATGATAAAAGTGATAAAGATATTATTCTTACCATAAAAACATAAATTTTATGATAAAAATAATAAGTTTATCAAAGAAAACAATAAAAAAATGACAAGGATAATAAATATACAATAAAAATAATAATAATGCAAGTGAAATAACAAAAGGGATGACAAAAATATTATTTTCACTATAAAGATGAAAACTTTATGATAGGAACAATAAATTTATCAAAAGGAATAATAAAAATAATAAAAATGCAATTAATATAATAAAAATAATAAAATGCAGAATTAAAATAATTAAAATGGTAAAGATATCATTTCTATTATAAAAATATCCACTTTAGGATAAAATGACAATTTTACCCATAAAAAGGCATGAAGGCAATAAAAGTTACAAAAATGCAATAAAAATAATAAAAATACAGAAATGTTATATAAATAAATAAAAATGCAGAAATGGATAAATTAAAATGATAAAAATGGTATTGTTACCATAAAAATATGAACTTTATGATAAAAACATCAAATTTACCATAAAAAGCATAAATATGACAAAAAAGCAAAAAAGTAATAAAAATTATAAAAATGCAAAAATAAATAAATAAAAAATAAGTATTACAACAATAAATATATAAAAATAGCGAAGAGAATATTTTTACCATAAAAAAGGGTCTCCAAGTGCTTTAGGAGAGGGAGAGTGTAGACGGCGGGGTTTAGCGCGTGTCTAAGATCTTAGCAACTGCGACACTGTTTGAGCTCAGGTCTTTAAGGAATACCCTAACCATATCACAAAGACATGGCATGGAGATGAGGAGTCACCCCCCCATGGTAATAATTGGGACAAATCGAAGGTGATGGTAACTCGATTCTCTAAAAGAGAGTTAGCACCACAACCAAGAAATTCTGGTACGGAATACCAACTTATTTTAGTCTCGTGTACATTTAGAATTAGTTTATGAATTATTATCTTATTCTCTAATTACATGCAATTTTATATAAACCCTAATTTAACATCTATCTAGCATCAAGGCAACTTGTCACGAAATTACACATAAAAAATGCATTCATACAAAGCGAAACGTCCCTAAGTCTAAACTATATTGATTTTAATTTAAATTAGCTAAATCTACATATTTTATTTACAAAATGTAATGGAACTAGAGGTGAGCCTACATTTTAATTAATTGGTGAGCTTAAATCTACAAATTTTAATTCTAAGGAAAGTGGGCCTAAGTTTATTAAACTTTTAAAAAGAAAAAAATGGATTTAATTTAGTGGGCCTAATTCTACTTATTTTAATTTAAATAAAATGATCTTAAATCTATTTATTTTAAAAGAAATGATTTAATGGGCTGAGCTAAGTTTACAATTGATTTTAGTTAACTAAAATGATGGGCTTAAGTCTAAATTAACCCAATGGACCTAAATTAATTTTAAAAATTACTTAAAACCTAAAACCATTTTAATAACCTATTAATTAAGTGAGTTAAAACTTAACATGGGCTTGGGGCCCAAAACGAATAAAAAACTTAAAACAAGCCCAAACAAACAAACCAAATTAACAAATAAAAACAAATAACATATCAAAACATAAATATACTGTGATTTCTAACCTTAATTTTAATTACATGCAACCCTAATTGACTAAAGCCACCATTGATTTTAATTAAAGTTTTATGCTAAATTGATCCTAATTTACTAATTGATTTTAAAAATCAGAAAAGTAAATATTTTACTATTCCTATTATTGGGGCTATTACAACCTACATACAAATTAATTAATTACATACCCAAAATCAAAAATAAATACACAATATAAATACCATAAAATAATAAAATAAAAAAAATATGCGTAGGATTGCTACAGTATTTTATCCATGGCATTCCATGGACCTTCATAGATTTTAATCAGTTCAATCACATCTCCAAGGCTCAAGACATTCCCACCATCATCATTAAAGAAACAAAACAAAAAAAATCAAGAAAAAATGATTAGAATAAAAATAAGGAATAAGGAAGAAGAAAATAAAAAAATCAAATGGAAATAGATAAAAGAAAATAAGAGAAAGGGATGGAATGTAGAGTGATGCAGTATTGACTAGCTCCTCAGAGGCTTTGTTTAATTCACCATTTAAATAAGTCTGTCATATTGGTTTTCTCGGTTCTTAGGCTTTGATTACTTTTCAAAAGAAATTTTTTTTTTGTTTCTTTTTTTTTTGAGAAGTAGAGAATAACAAAGTTCCCCAAAATAAAAACCCCAAGAAATGTCTTGTATTTTTTTTTCAAAGGAAAAGGACGTCCTCATAAGCTTTTTTTTTTGTTCAGGAAAGAGAACCTCTCTGATTTTTTTCTTTCTCCTCTCTTTAGCTCCAAAGAAGCCTTCCTTCAAATAAAAATACGCAGAGTTTTATAAACTCAGGACACTCCCTCATGTGATTCAGGAGATAAGGTTTCATTATTTTTTATTATTTTTTAGATTTTTAACCCAAAATTATCAGGATAAAAAAAATTATCTTTTATTTTTTTTTGAAATATTTTTCAACCAATCAAAAAGAAGAAAAAAAAAATTACTGAAGCTGGTCGGACCTGTGCAATTCCGACCGGAATTGTGTATTTCTGATCGAAAATACATAATTCCGATTGGAATTACAGATTTTTGCTCGGAATATGTAATTCTGATAGGAATTATATTACTCCGATCGGTGATTTCTCTTCTTTTAATTATGAATTACATAATTCCGATCGGTGATTACATAACTTTTAATTACAAAATGACCTTTAAAAGAATTAAAAACTTTACAATTGGATCCTTAAAAAAAGTTACAATTGAGTCCTAAAAAAATGCAATTAAGCCTTGAGATCCGAAATTGAACTACTGGAGACCTATTTGTAATAAATTTTCATCATTGGAGTCCTCTGTCGCATCCATACTCAACAATCCAGAAATTGGGTACTTACACAGAGAAAGTGAGAAAATCTTTTAAAACAGTAGATTTTTCTCTCATTAGATGTTTGCCTTAAAAAATGTGCCAAGATCCCCTTAAAAAGGGAAAAATCCTTTTTTATTAACCAGGCCTAGGGACTCACGAGCTTGAGTTCAAGATCCATGCTTTTGGGTCCAAGACCCACGCGCGTGGGTTCTTTATCTCACTCGCGTGGGTTCTTAATCCCACGCAGGGGTAAATGGGTCATTTTGACCCACATGCCTAGGTTAAAAACCCACACGCGTGGGTCATCAACCTAATCTCATGGGTTGACCAATGCCCATGGGCTTTTCCTTTAAATTTTGGTCCTTTTTTTGCCCAACTTGGCTCTTTTTGGTATCTTTTAGGTTTCTTCTCGATCTAAGCACGCTTGAGAAAACTTTTTAAGGAGTTTTCCCCGTGTCGAACTGACAGGAATCCTTCATTATCAGATTTTTGAGGGACCGTCAAAATTTGGGTATCAACAATAAGCAATAGTTAAGTCTAAGAATACCTCATGTGTTATGGTGGATGACAGACCTGCCATCAACGTTTACCCTCTAAGGCTGCTATAGAAGTTTAGGATGAATATTAAAGACCAAGAGGAATCCAATGTGATCATTCGGGCATATGATGACTCTAAGAAGATAGTGAAGATAGTCAGTTGGGCTTTTAAAGTAGTAGTCACTCTGGGAGACATTGAATCAGTAATAGAATTCACCGTCCTGGATATTCCCCCAACTTTTACCCTGTTATTAAGAAGACCCTGGTTCCACCCATTAGAGGGCATACCTTCCACTGTACATCAAAAAATCAAATTCCCACTTAATGCTAAAGTCATCACTATCCCAACTGAAACCAACAACATCATCGCTTATTTGAATATAGGGCCACCAGGCTTCTAGATCTTTATGATTCATGAAGATTGGGTTAACCCAAAGGTTGCCACAATGATAAAAAAATATAATATTTATCGGAACCAGGTTCGGTTGAAGATATATTAGGGTTACATAATTCCTTAATTTTTGTGGGCAGACAAGCAAACACGGTCTGGGATATGATCCTAAAAAGGACACTGGGGCTAAGAAATCTATCTCTTTTATTGTTGTAGACAGTAGGGTTTATCGCACTCCTAAGTATATTACAACCACGACATTGTTTGAGCTCAAAACTCTAGAGAACACACTACTATATCACAAAGACATAGCGTGATGAGCCATCTAGGGTAATAACTGGGACAACTGATGAGTGGTGGTATCTCGATTCCCTAAAATAAAGTTAGCACCACAACCAGGAGATTCTAGATACGGAATACCAACTTCTTTCAGTCTCGTGTTCATTTAGAATTACCTTATTAATTACTAATGTATTCTCTAATTACATAAAATTTTATATAAACCCTAATTGAACATCCATCTAACTCCAAGGCAACTTGGTCATGAAAAAGCATATAAGAACTATATTCATAAAGCGAAATCATCCTTAAGTTAATCTAATCTACATTGATTTTAATTAGGTTAACTAAATCTACATTTTTATAAGGTGTGATGGAGTCTAAAGGTGGGCTTATATTTTAATTATTTTGGTGAGCCTAATTCTATTTATTTAATTCTAAAAATAAGCTTAAATCTATCAAATTTTAATAGAAAAAGAAAGTTAAATTAGTGGGCCTAATTATAGTTAATTTAATTAAGTGAAATGGACCTTAAGTCTATTTATTTTAAAACAAACAAAATGCTTTAATGGGCTTAGCTAATGTTTAAGTTAATTTTATTAATAAAAAAGATGGTGGACTTAAGTCTAAATTAACCTAATAGGCCTAAATCAATTTTAAAGTTAATTAAACCTAAAACCAAATTCAAAGGCCT
>CATIWM010072012.1:0-21718 GCA_949671775.1 Mallotus repandus
CATTAACTAATGTTCCATATGTTCAAAATGTTGGACGTATTAAAGAGCATGGAAAGCTTGGCTTGGAGCATTAATTTGAGTTGAATCCACATCAATTTGTGAAGTCTACACATCAATATAAACAAGTACAAAATCTTGGACAAATTTTGGAGTTTTTTTCTATTTTGGAGTCAATAAGGAAGATCCAAGAAGATTCTAGAAGATTTGAGAAGATTCAAGGATATTCCAAGTCAAAGTCAAAGTCAAAGTCAACAAGTCAAAGTCAATGCTCAACATCCTACTTGACATGTGACATGGCATGCTTAATTGTCATGAGTTGTCATTTTACTTAGTTGTCATGAGTTGTCAATTTGACTTTTCAAAGCTTAGTTGTCATTAGTTGTCATTAATTGTCATTAGTTGTCTTATTTTTAAAGGAATACTCCTTAGTTAAGGATTTTCCTTTATAGGAGTCTTTAGGAATAAGTAAGAAAACATTTTCCTTCAAGGATTAGGACGTTTGCATGCCTATATAAAGGCCATAGCAATGTAGCACGAATTAGAGAATATATTATTATCAAAAATTTGAACTCTTGTGAGGTTTAAGTCCTTTTCTTTTGTTCTTAAAAGAACTTTAGTGAATTTATCAAGTGAAGGCTTGGTACATTCAAACCTAGTTTAATTTAAACTTAAAATTGACTTAGTTAATCTTAGGTTTATATTAAACAACCTTTAATTCTTTATAATTAAAGTTCTTAAGTACAAGTTATTTAAGGGTCTTGTTGGGAATTAGAGGTTTTTTTTTTGCTTGGTTTATGAACGATCCTTGGCAAGGTTATCAAGATTGAATACGGGTTTGGTACAAGTTAACCATGTTCGTATCATGGAGTAGGGGTTCCCTTGAGGTCTACCAGTGTAATTGTTTAAAGCATTAAGTTGTTCAATGGAGCATCCTTGAGAGAAGGAATCACCTTGTTGGCACCCAGTGATAGAGTGTCCTCCTCCACACAATACACAGGAAAGTACTTAAGATGGGAATCCAGCAAAATTTAGCTTCTCCAACTTCTTGGTAAGAGAGTCTAATTTTTCATTTACCATGCTTAGACTGTTAATTTCATACACTCCTACAAATTTCCTGGGTTGATTTCTCTCCCCATGCAACTAATAGTTGTTTCAAGCCATTTTCTCCAAGTGTGCATAAGCATCATCTGGGGTTTTGCTCATAAAAGAACCTTAGGCAATGCCATACATCGAATTTTGACTGTCCCTAAAAAGGTCCAATTATGAAAACATAACTTCGAATATGACAAGGGTTTTTTCATTCGTACTGCCTCTAGAGCGTGCTGTGAGTCTGAAAAGCCTGAACCGATCAAAACCTGCTACCGAATCATTAAGTTGTACCCCGATTTTATGAATTATGAATTATCAGAATGATAAGTAGCCCATTTTGAGCAACCATAACTCAAAACGTGCAACTCGTTAGACAGGTATTAATCTCGTAAGACTAGAGCTCAACTTCGTGAAAATTGAAAGTTAATTTTTGATGAAACAGATGTCGAAAACAAGTCCAAATGCCCTAAAACTTTCGACAGTGACCCTAGAATAGTGTGCGTAATCATGAGAAGGAGCGTATGAGCAAATTTCTATCGTATGACCATACTTGAACATGCTTTGCTCACGCATGAAAATGGAAGCCGATTGTGACAAAACGAGCATTAGAAATGCATCCAAAGGGTCCAAAAACCCTGAAAAACACCCCTAGAATAGTGCTATCAGAGCCTGGGAAGGCCACGTGAATGCGCAAGAGCGCATGATCACACGCAAGATATGTGATCATGTGCTTCGGTATGTGTGCACATGCATAAAAGTGCACACACATGTTCCTTAGAACGTGTGATCACTCATGTTTTGACATATTTCCCTATAAAAAGGGGTCTCTACTTCCCATTTTAAGGGAGGACTTACATACACTGAAACACTGTCGAATTAAAGACTCAAGAGTCCTAATTTACACACTTTTGGTTCACCCACTGCATTTTCGTAGGATTTTTTAGACCGCTTTTAAACCAAAACCACCCTCATCTTTGTCAAAAGTACGCTTTAAAGGTATACGAATTTGCATTACACATGTCATTTTCAACCTTTTGACGAGGTCATCTTGAAAATCCAACAAAACTAAAGCTTTGGAAACATAAAATGAGCTTAGTCGAATCTGAGGACCAAATAATCATTTTTGTACGTTTATTTTATTATTTTGCATTTTATTTTGTCATCGCCAGTAGTTGAGAAATTTTTGTGATTTGTGTGATGAGACTGATAATTTGCATACTGATTGAATAATTTCTGCTCTGTTTTGCTCATAATAAACTATCATTTTGCATCAATATGCATTAAATAAAGATGAAAGCATACTTATCTAAGCTAAAACTTTGATATTGCGGTTCAATGATGCAATCATCATTATTTGTTATTTATCTTATCATTTAGTAATGCTTTATAATAATTCCTACAAGAGCATGAACTACGTGTATTTGTTTAATCATTCATGATGCATCAATCATTTTTTTCGTGCTTATCTGCTGTTCGAGTGGATGAATAAATAGAATTGCATATTGTTGTATTAACCTCTGTCTTGTAGGTGTTTTTTTAGACTAGGACTAGATTTACATTTTTGTACCTTTTTTCTCTCTTAAATGTATTTACTAGGAAAGCCTTGTAAATAACCAAGTTGAATTTCTCTTAGTTTCCGTTATTATCCTGTGCTTGTGTGAATGTGTAATATATCAACTGTCATACCAAAACTAGGGTGTTGTGGTAGCCATATATTGAGTATCATAATGATAAATAGCCAAAAAGTATATGCGATCTGCCGGGCTCAGAATCTCTACTGGGGACGGTACTCGTTGAGTGACCCAATTTCATCCCTTTCATCTTTTATTGGTTTTCTAAAAACCAGGTGGCGACTCCAAATGCAAAGCGTCTTGCATCCCCTTGAGACTAATCATTTGTCCCTGTCCCATAAAAGGAATGGATGTCCCATCCGGTAAAGTTACCATGTCCCTCGGGATCGAAGAACACATAAGCCTCTCCACAAGAGAGAGAAGGCTAGGTCACTCACAGTGGCGACTCCATTGGGGACTCTGGTTAGAGAGATCAATTTGAAAATGGCTATTTCTCATTACACTATACTTAATCATATGGAGCCCTTCACCATTGCATTTGCACTACATAATTACACGTGCACTCTTGGTCCCTATCAGCCGACAATGATGGAAAGTGATCCACTATGATTCCACATGAGTCATAGAGTGACCGATTCGGATTTGTCACCTTTAGCCTTTACTTATGGTTTCGCTAGACTCATCTAACCAGAGTCTATAACCCAAGTCCTTAAGGGGGGGCGACCCAAGTTATCAAAAGAATGCTAGACTCATTGACTGGAGTCTGTAACCCTAATCATGGGTGGGGGGGGGGGGGGGGGGCATTCTTACTAAAGGAACCCTTAGCCTTTTACCCTCGACTCAACTTATGTAAATAAACTAATAAAAATCTACTAGGATCCCACCAAGCTTTGCCTGCTAGCCTTGATGCTGTTCGTTTGACTTGACATTCATAAATGCTATGACGCTTTTAGTTTCTATCACTGATTGACGTCATTGCATCTGTTCTCATAAACTGCTCACACTTAGACTGTGTGATCCTTGTTCATCTTGCATAAGCCCGATGTGCGAGAAATGATAAGAATCATATACCTCAGTATGAATAGCCTGTGAGAACTGATGAATAGTGACATCTTTTAATGATGGAACCTATAAGTGTCGTCCATTTGTCCTTATCATATCAAATAGATGGGTCAGGAATTCGACTAGATTGCAGACATTTATGTTGAAAGAATCAAATCGTAAACTATCAAACGATACTTTTATGCCTCTTGGTAAACATATCAAATATCGATGCAGGGACATAAAACTAGACCTCTTTTGTTGGCTATAGCCTTTGCGCACGCAAATGCGTATGGACTATAGATGCTATTTGTGACCCAATAACTGGTCCCTACATTGACATTATACACTTACCTTGAGTGCATCTAAGCAGTGTTCTTTAGTTTACCCTTTGGTTCTAATCAATATAAATTGAAACAACCCAGCCCAAAAGCAGAACCATAGTCCCATATTGACTATTGGGTCGAAACCCACCTTGGAAAGAGACCGAATAACCACGTGGAGAGATAAGGTTGGAAGCGAGAGCTTGCTTATGAATGGTTTGTTCCTTGTGTAGGAAAAACTAATAATATCTAACATAATCATACATACATGACATATATATAGACAACATATACTAACCATATTTTTTTCCAGCCATCTGAATCTATCATAATAAGACTATGAATTAGCACGTCATGCATACATACTAATCGTATTCTTTTGCAGGCACATTCTATGCATGCATCATTCATCCTTTGTTTATTCTATGTCATTAATGTGCAGTAAATAAGATCTTAACATGGGTGATTTAAAAGACACTTCATGTCAACAATTTGAGGATAAGCTGAAAGAGGGAATTAAGAAGTTGCTTACTGATGGCACTATAGCATAAATCCTCCAAGCCCAAATCAAAGCTACTAATGTTCATACTAGAAACTCTTGAAAGGGGAATCGTGCTACTACTCCAATAAATGAAGCATTTGCATTTGTCCACCCATGAGCAGAAAAGGAAAGGGTGTCCTTCATACTCCTGTACAAATTGAACATGATGATGAGTGTTACTGTGCCTTTAAAATACCACAACAACAAGCTGCTAAGATTGCTAATTTAACCAAGCCTGAATCAGCAGCGGAGTTCAAACTACTAGATAACAGGATGGCTTATCTGGAATTCACCTTAAAAGAAAAGGGGTCTCGTGAATCCAAAAGCTTCACTGATTTAGTTCTATTCAAAGATGAACCACTTCATGATGATTTCAAATTGCCAAACTTTGCCAATTTTGATGGAACTGGGGATCCGAGGGTCCATTTAAGGCAATACGCCACCTTTATAGTTGCTACTAAGCTTACAGAATCACAGATTGTCTGATTCTTTTTCACATCACTAGAAGAGGGACTAAGAGCATGGTTCTTTGACCTTGAGGATGAGATCAAGAGTGACTGGTTACTGTTGACTCAAAAATTTATCAAGCAGTATGAATACAACACTCAGTTGGATATAACTTGCAGAGATCTGGAAATTAAGAAATAGAAGTCTGGTGAATCTTTCTTTAATTATATTGTAAGATGGTGAGCCAAAGCTATCAAGATGAGAAACCGTCCTATGAGTAGATAGAGTTGATAATCAAAGGATCATTACCCTATTTCAGACAACAGATGATCTTTACCCATTACCCTAATTTTTGAGCACTTCATCAAGCTGGAATCAAAATTAAAGATGAGGAAACCCAACAACCCAACAACCCAAAAACACTTTCTGCCGAAATACTTAAACCAGCTGCCAAAATCAAAGCACCTTCACCTAAACTGCCGAGATAAACCAAATTCAACCAGACACTTTCAACCCACCATCTGTTAATATCATCAATAAGCCACCTAGAAGATTTTCCAACTTCAACCTCCTACTATCTAAGTTCTTCCAAAGACTTAAGTAAAATAACCTCCTATAAGCACGAGAACCAAAACCACTACCAAATCCTTTGCCTCCACAAATTGACTAGAACCTATTTTGCCACTTCCACCAAATGTGCCATACTATTGACACTTGTAGAACTCTAAAAAATGCAATCCAAAACCTCATTGACTCAGGAAATATTGATGATCCTGAAAGATGACCCTTTGTTAAAACTAACCCCCTTCCAAATTACCGAGCTATGCCTCCACCAAGAATCAACACAATCTCATCCAGCCTATTCAAAACTTTTACAAAACAATCAATCCAAGCCATTCAGGAAACCCCAGAAGAACAAAAAACCAGAGCCAAAAAAGAATTCTTAATGATCTCAGAAGATGAACTCTTAAGCCTGATCCTTAACTGTTATGACTCCGGTGAAGATGAATGGGACCCTTCCACATTTGAATATATCTCAACGCCCCGAGCATTTATCCCTCATTCGATGATGCAAAGGAGAGCTAGAGATGTAGCCCTTCTAATGAATGGTGAAGTGATTAAATGCTCTTATCCGCATGAAACAGAAAAAAGCCTCAAAGTTGAGTAAAACAAACCTGAAGTGTGGGATCTACTGGGCCAACCATCTGGAAAATTTGACTACAAGGTCAAATATAGTGCACCTTCAATAGCTCATGTCCTCCTAGAGGATATAGTGCCCTCAGGATGGGGAGAAGAGTTTGATGAAAAAGGCGGAATGACCAGGATCGTTCAGTCTCCAAACCTACAAGTCATAGGAATTAACATATGGTATGACTCTGATGAAGAAGTTAAAGAAATCATAAATACCCAAGAAAATGATGACTCTGAGATCATGGTCTGGAACAAGGGCAATAATGTAAAGGTAACCAGTCAAGAGACACCACGGCTGAATAGCAAAAAGCCTCTACTCTCAGTTAACCATGTAACTCATAACGGAAGAGTCTACCAACCTCATAGAAAGGAAAAGGATGTCTCTAAGGGGAAAGAAATGTCAAGTGATGTGGCTTTAACTAAGGAAGAAGATGATCAGGTTCTTAAGTAGCTTAAGAAAACTTAGGCACAAGCCAGTATTTGGGATTTGCTCATGGCCTCTAAGAAGCACAGAGATGCTCTAGTTAGGGCACTTGATGATGCAAAGATCACCACTGACGCTTCACCTTGCGAAATGATAACTTCTCTAATGAAAGCTCCTTCGAATGCAATCACCTTCTCAGATGAAGATCTGCCTCCTAAAGGAAGGGTCCATAATCTTCCTTTGTTCATACAAACAATAGTCAACTTTAAAAAGACCTCATGTGTTATGGTGGATGAAGGATCTACCATCAATGTTTGCCCTTTGAGGCTATTGTACAAATTCAGAATGAATGTTAAAGACTTAGAGGAATCTAACATGATTATCTGAGCTTATGATTACTCTAAGAAACCAGTCATAGGGACTTCCAAAGCAGTAGTCACTGTGGGGGATATCAAATTAGTAACAAAGTTCACTATCCTAGGCATCCCTCCAACTTTTACCCTGTTATTAGGAAGACCTTGGTTCCACCCATTGGGAGGCATACCTTCTACCATCCACCAGAAAATCAAATTCCCACTTAATAGCAAAGTTGTCACCATTCTGGCTAAAGCCAACAACATCATTGCTTGCTTAAATGTTGTGCCACCAGGCTTCCAGATCTTTATAATCCACGATGATTGGGTCAACCCAAAGGTTGCTGCAATTATGAAAAAGATGCAATACTTGCCTGGAACTAGACTGGGAGGAAGGTACATTGGAGTCATAAAATTCCCTGATTTTCAAGGATAAACCAGCAAACATGGCCTAAGGTATGATCTTGAGAAGGACACTAGAACTGAGAAGTTCATCTCGTTTACTCCAGAGGGCTCAACTGAAGTCTACTAGAGATAGATCGAGAAATGGGAAAAGGAAGGGGTTGAGAAACTTGGTTTTGAAATCTTTAAAGATGTTATTGACTCTGCTAAAGGAAAACACTCGCCATTTCTAGAAGATATCACTGAGGCTAATATTAAGGAACTAATGAAGAGTCTAATATTAGAATCTAAGACTGAGACCCTCAACTGTGAGGAAGTTGCTGCCATCCTTGAATCAAGCATTGATGACATTCTGTTTGAAGGCACTACTACTGAAGATGATCTCTGTACTTTTCCTTTATTTGAAGTTGATGATGTAATGAACTCTAAAGTTAATGCAATGAAATCAAATTTTGATTACTTATTCGATGTCCTTTCTGATGGTAGTGTGCATTGCATTGATCAAAATACTTGCATATTTGACATTCATTCCATATGCACTGAACCATTTAATATTGGTATCACAAAAAATGAACCACGCATTTTGCATATTTTGAAAGATGTTACATTTGAGGAAAGGAGAGAAATTGAAAAAATATTAATAAAATATTTAAAAGCATTTGGTTAGACATACAAAGACATGCTCGGCATCGACAGAGACATCGCTTAACACTACATTCCTACCAAAAAAGGGTGTAAACCAGTAAAGCAGAAGCTGAGAAGACTCATACTAGAATGGGCCCAATTGGTAAAAGAAGACATGGAAAAGCAGATCAAGGCTAAGTTCCTAGAGGTGGTAGATTATTCAGAGTGGTTAGCAAATGTCATGCCAGTGCTAAAGAAAGACAGAAGGGTTAAAATTTGTGTTAACTACAGGGACTTAAACAAAGCATGCCCGAAGGATAACTTCCCTTTACCTCACATAGATGTGTTAATGGACAATGCTACAACTTGTGTCATGTATTCCTTCATAGATGGATTCTTCAAATACAATCATATTTTAATGGCCATCATTGACAAGGCAAAGATGTCCTTCATAACAGAATGGGGTACCTACTGCTACAGGGTAATGCTCTTCGGCCTGAAAAATGCGGGTGCAACTTACTAGAGAATGGCAATAGCTATGTTCCAGGACATGATACATAAAGAGGTCAAGGTATATGTAGATGACATGATGGTTAAGTCTGAAACTAGGTAAGGGCATCCAATTGCTCTCGAGAAATTCCTCAGAAGGGTCAAAAAGTACAATCTTAGGCTCAATCCAAAGAAGTGTGTATTTGGGGTGACTTCCAATAAAATGTTGGGATACATCATCAATTAGAATGGAATCAAAGAGGATCCAAATAAAGTAAAAGAAATTAGAGAAATGCCAGTGCCAAAAATAGAGAACGAAATTAGAGGATTTCTAGGGAAGCTACAATTCATAAGCAGGTTCATCGCCAAGTTAACAGCAGTTTGCGAGCCCATTTTTAAGCTACTAAAAAAAGATAAGCTAGTCATATGGAATGAACAGTGTCAGCTAGCATTCAAAAAAATCAGAAACTACCTAGCCAATCCACCAGTTCTGAAACCACCTTAGTCTGGGTTGCCATTAACCTTGTACCTGGCCATTGAAGGGAATGCAATCAGTGCAATGCTATCCCAAAAGGGAGAAGGGGAAGCGGAACATGCAGTCTACTACTTGAGAAAGAAAATACTACCTTATGAGGAAAAGTACAGTCAAGTTGAACATATATGCCTAGCAATGGTATGGGCAATGAAGAAGCTTAGACACTATTTTCAATGATACAAGATTTAAGCTCTGTCCAAAATAGATCCTATGAAGCATCTCTACAAAGCTCCTTCCCTAGTAGGAAAACTTGCCAAGTGGCTCATCTTATTGACAGAATTTGATGTGCAGTATATGACTAAGAAGATAGTGAAAGGGAGAGTAGTCGCTGAATTCCTAGCCCTAAACCCGATTCCAGATTCAAAAGAAATTCAACTGGACTTCCTAGATGACCTTAACACAGTCGTTGAGGTGCAGGGATGGTGCATGTACTTCGATGGGGCAGTCAATCAATTTGGAGTAGGAGTCGGGATTATACTCATAACACCAGAAGGCGAAGTGATGCTGATTATTAAAAAGCTAGCGTTCAGGGTTATGAATAATGAAGCAGAATATGAAGCATGTGCACTTGGCATAGAAGTTTTGATAGCTCTGGGAGTGACGAAAGTCAAAATATTTGGGGATTCCATGTTGGTAATCAATCAAATAAGAGAAGAATGGGAACTAAAAGAACAACACTTGAGGCCGTATTTGAGCCACTTGTAGCGGCTTGCCTAATCTTGCCAAAAATGCAAATTCATCCTTCTCCCTAGAAACCATAACCAAATGGCAGATGCACTCACTTCCTTAGCATCAGTATGGGAAGGACTAGCCAAAATGCCCATGAAGCCTCTAATCTTACTCAAATCAAAGCAACCTAGTCACAAATGCCTCAGAATAGTAGAAATAAAAGCATACAACAAACCCTGGTTATACTATATACAATAATACCTCACAAAGAGAATTTACCCTGAGAAGGTAGTCAAAAAAGACAAGGCAATCATCTGGCAACTGGCGTCAAAATTCACATCACACCAGGGTGTATTATATAGAAGAACTTGAGACGGGATATAAGTCAAATGTCTGGATAAAACAGAAGCTGCTAGAGCAATGGAAGAAGTACACGAGGGTGTTTGTGATCCGCACATGAATGACATCATTCTAGTTAAGTAGTTAATGAGACAAGGGTTCTTCTAGATGACAATAATGGAAGACTGCATCAAATTCGTAAGAAGGTGCCACAAGTGCCAAATTCACAGGGACATTAGCCATCTTCCCCCAATAAAGCTACACTTTATCTCTTCTCCATGGCCCTTCTCAGCATGGGGGTTAGACATAATCAGAGAAATACACCCAACAACCTTAAACAGATATAAGTATATCCTAGTAGCAATCTACTACTTCACAAAGTGGGTCGAAGTAGAATCATACGCGAAACTGGGGGCAGAACAAGTGGCAAAGTTCATAAGAAAAAATCTAATCTATCGATATGGGATTCCCCATCACATAGTTTCAGATAATGGTGTTCAGTTCCAAGGGGAAGTAAGAGAATTGCTAAGGAGTTATAAGGTGGAGCATCACAAATCCTCACCCTACCATCCATAAGCAAACGGGGAGGTCAAAGCTACAAATAAAAATATCAAAAAGATCTTGTTAAAGATGACTCAGACTTACTGTGATTAGGCAGATAGACTACCATATGCATTGTGGGGATACCAAATAACAGTAAGAACTTCAACAGGAGCTTCTCCTTTTTCACTAATGTACAGATCCAAAATAGTACTCCTGGTGGAAATGGAAATTAAATCACTGTGAATAGCGATTGAATCTGAACTGCTTGAAGCGCAATGGGTCCGATAAAGGCATGACAACCTCACCATCCTGGACAGTCAGAGACTCAAAGCACTGTATCATAAGTAGCTATATCAAGCTCGACTAGCTAGGGCCTTCAACAAAAAAGTTAAACACAAGAGTGTGAAAGCAGGAGACTGGGTGCTAAAACAAGCCAAACAGAATGTCTCAGACCCTAGAGGGAAGTTTAGGCCAAACTGGGAAGGCCCATATATGGTCAAAACTGTTCTATCAAGAGGAGCTGTCAAGCTAATGGATTCTGAAGGAAATGAGTTCTTTGAGCCTACAATTATAGAATGCTTGAAGAAGTACTATATCTATATCAAATATAAAAAAAACCCATTGAGTTAAAAACCAAGAAAAGGTTGCTCAGGAAAAAAATTAGAGAATTTCCCGCTAGGTTGAAAACCCAAAAGGGCGGCCTAGGCAAAAGTTAGGGAAATCGAGAGAAAATACTTAGTTAGAAAACCTAAAAGGCTGATTAAGGACATGGGTACTATGGATTCAAAATTTGCATAAATGCAACTGTGCTCTTCTTAAATGTCTTTAGTAAATATGTGAATGCTTGTCAATTCATGTAAGTACATTTGAGAAATTGCAATACATCATTATCATCTGAATCCATCGAGCGTGCTTTTCATATTTTCATTACATTCTTGCAGTTCTTACCTGTTTCATTATTTCTCCTCCATATTGCCAACCACTATCGTTGAGCCTAAAAAAAAAGCCCAGCTAGACATGAAGAGCTTTGAAAAGAGACGCCCTAGGCAATAGAGGGAAAAAGAAAACACCCAGATAGGCTCGAAGAGCTCCAAAAAGAGTCCCCCTATGCAAAAAAAGGAAAAATAAAATAAAATAAAGAGGTAGACGAAGCAGAATAATCATACAAAATGGTCACAGTTACATGAACAAATGTCACATACAAGTCAATCAATCCAGAGTACAACAACAGTAGTCATCAGTACAAAATACAAGCACATGGAAAAATGACCAGACACAACACCTAGAGTCCATAACCTCGGGAAAATAATACAACACCAAACAACCATAGCTAAAAGCCTATAACTAGCCTCCTAAAAATAACTACATCGGCTATGGGTGTTATCAATAACAAAACCTGAATCTACTTAGGTATCCCTATCACCCGAGCCAGGCACCGCATCTTTTGCATCCATCACAAAAGTCACCAGTTGCACATGCAGCTGATCAATATGCTCACAATAAGATGCTCGCTCCCTCTACCACTTATGACTAGCGTGAATATACTCACTTTGCGTTAGATAAACATCATGGATCACATCTCATGCATTCATAAAAAACACATGCATTTGCATAAAATAGGTACAAATCAATAATAGAAGAAGGCAGCATGCTCTACGCATTAGTGAACTCTATGAAATACTCCTGTGCACTAATCAGAGTAGTATACTAAGACTGAGCAGTGGAAACATGCACCTGCAAAGTAAAAGAAATCATATAATGTACAAATTAAGGAAAGAGAAAACCCTTGTGAAATCAAGAGACTAACATGAGTAGCATTTGCAGGCACTACATCCGAAAGTGGTGTACCCACTCTAGGTAAAGAGAAACATGCTCCTGATCTTGTAATCGACAACCTGTACAACATTGGAGGTGTCGTCTTCACAAAATCACCAAGAACAGCACCACTAGATCCCACACCACTGGCATGTGTCGTCCCCTTAGTCCTAGGGCCACTTTCCTTATCAAAACAAGAAGAATATGATCTCCTTTGACAACCTCCAGAACGCTGCAGATAAACTCTCATTACTTATGTCATTTACTGTTGAATAATAACAAATTTTGTTACATGCTTATATGAAAACAAAGAAAAAAAACATAGCTCAGGAGCATACAGGGTCAGAAGATGCTACCCTAGAAGCGGAGCAAGCCTGGGATGCCCGTAAAGTCCCAGGTCTAGAACCTAAAGGCTGTGAAGGATCTGCCTGAGGAGGTGGAGGAGGTCAAACAAATTCATTGGCCATAACATCAATTAACTATGGCACCAGATTCATCATATAAGAAAAATAAGCTCCTTCTAGGAAATCCTTAAAAGGATACCCACTCTCAGCTTTGTCGAGCTCCTCTCCAACAAGCTCTCGACCTCAAAATATGTCTTTAAGAGGAGCAATAGGAACTCTCCTCATGAATGGTCCATCCTACCAGTGATGGACTTGCTCACTTAAGTACCACACCTTGTCGATAAGGTTGGGCAGCAAGACCTTCGTCTATGTCAAGCGCCAAGCCACCCCATCTCAATCAACCAGTCTTGTCGATCCATCCACTAACAGGGACGAATCTGCCCAAGAAACATATAAGCAAAAGGTTGTTAAAGAATGAGAAAGCAAATCAAAATGCACCATACCTAACTTTGGGCCAACCTACTCAAGAGACCCCTCGCCTCTGCAGGACTCTCGATCAAACCAGAAGTCTTCCTGATCCATCGTGGAAGATGTGGAAAGCCACTCTCAGGCAAGCACTCAATAGTAGGACGAGGAAGCACCCCAAACTCGTAAGCCCAAACTTGTCAGGAAGAAAAGAATAAGAACACTGGAAAATAAAATAATCCAAAAAGTAAAGACCACATTCACATCCAGCATAAATAAGCAGCTACAAATTCATAAGCCTCCTCTACAAGCTGCATTCAGGCCAAAATACATGTGAACAAAAGCGGTTGTGCCCCAACTATGCTTCGATAGATCCCTTAAGTTCCGTAGAATAGGTAACAGCTACAAGAAGCCAGTGCCAGAGGCATTCAAAAAGATAACGGCACTAAGAAGGTAAAACAAAAAACACCTGGCCAACTACTCCGAGTTAACATGACCCGCATCATGCTCCAACCTAACTTTGTCCACAAGTTGCGTATACTGAATCAAAGAGGAGTAGCTAGACTTTATAGAAGTAGTAACACCAAACATATCCTTCAACCTTCTAGTCCTCACAACGATAGAGTTATATGCCTCACTATTGAAAGGGACAGGCTCCTTAGAAAAACTCAGCCTGGTAATGGTTGCAAAATCAAGCGGAGTGATAGTCATCTCCTTGAAAGGTGAATGAAATGTATGGGTAGTGTCCATCCATCGCTCAATAAGAGCACATATCACTGCCTAACTTGATGCATATGAGCCGTAAGTAAGAGCATAAATAATGCCATCAAAGCCCTTTCCAGCGACCATCTGCTTCACACACGGTGGAAGGCCTTGATAGTACGAACTAACCTTATTAAAGCTACAAGGCAACTGAATGACAGGCCTAGAGGACTGCAACCAATAGGTAAATCAGTTATAACATTCATCAGATATTAAAACATCTCTTTTCATCATTTTTTCAGGAATACATACAATACACATACAACAAGTGCTAAAATCAGATAGCTAGAGCTACGCAAACAACAAGTGCTAAAATCAGACAGCTAGAGCTATACAAACAGCAAGTGCTAAAATCAAAGAGCTAGAGCTACACAGATAGCAAGTGCTAAAATTAGACAGCTAGAGCTACATAGACAGCAAGTGCTAAAATCAGACAACTAGAGCTATATAGATAGCAAGTGCTAAAATCAGACAGCTAGAGCTATATAGACAATGAGTACTGAAATCAAATAGTAACAACTAAAACCATAGCAACACATATAGCAAGTGCTGAGGCAGACAACTAGAGCTATGACAAGTACTAAAGCAAGAAAAGGCAAAAGTTACCACTAAAGCTACATAGATACACGACATATGCTAAAACAAACAACAAGAGTTAAATTACAGCAAAAGCTACAACAAAAAACTCTACATAGCTAGAGCTAAGTAAGCAAACGACAAAAGCTAAAGATAGAACTAAAACTACAACAAGAACTATCATAACAAAGGATGAACAATGACTAAGTAAGTGAACTAACTGGACGACGATGAATAATCCAAGCATAGGTCTCCAGGCTATAAACAATAGGAATTAGATCTCCTCGAGAAAGTCGAGGTGGATGAGAAGAGGCTCCACCACTGGTCCTAGCAACCTCTGTAACTCCAATAGTAGAAGAAGTCCTTGCACCAGTCTATCTAAAAACTGCCTCATCCTCTAAACTAAAGTCGTCAAAAGAAGAAGAAGCAGTGTTCACACTGCCAAAGTCACTGAGATCATCAGGAATAGGAGGAAAATCCATAATTTTCGCACTGTGTGGAGTAGAAAAATAATAATAAAAGAAGAAAATAGAGAAAAAAAGAAGAAAAATGCTCTAAAAACTCAAAGAGAGCTCATAGAAGGTTGGAAAAACAGGTAAAAACTACCAAACTCGAAAAAGAGTTCAATTTAAAAGCGTTGAACACGCGCTCTTCTGACCCTCACGTGCTCCGAAACTTACACATGCATACACTAAGACACTTGCACACACACTCCTAGGGTCCCAAACTTCCATTTTACTGAAAAAATGCACAAAGAATGTGCACGAATTGTGCAAACATGAGCATTGCATGTTTTAGGACACTGCATTTGACATCACTATCTTAGAAAATCATATCATTATTCATCAAAAGAGAAAGATGAAGCACAAATGACATAAGCATGTTGCATCTATAATTATTACATTGTCACATCATAAAATTATGCTCGAAACATGATAAATAATGACATCATCATTGCATCATCATTACTCAATAGCATTTTTATTTGCTTAGTTGCATCTTTCACCACTTAATAGCATTTTTGTCTGCTCAGAAGCATTTTTGTCTGCTCAAAAGCATTTTCATCTACTTAGTAGCATCTTCATTGCTTGACACCTTAGTAGGTTATAGTATCATTTTCACTGCTTAGTAGCATTTCACTTGCTTATAAGCATTTTCACTACTTAGTAGCATTTTCACTTGCTTAGAAGCACTTTCATCTGCTTAGAAGCATTTCATCTGCTTAGAAGCATTTTCATCTACTTAGAAGCACTTTCATATGCTTAATAGCATTTTTATCTGCTTAGAAGCATTTTCATTTGCTTAAAAGCACTTTCATCTGGTTAGTAGCATTTTCATATGCTTAGTAGGATCTTCATTGTTTGACACCTCAGTAGGTTATAGTAGCATTTTCACTGCTTAGTAGCATTTCGCTTGCTTAGAAGCATTTTCACTGCTTAGTAGCATTTTATCTGCTTAGAAGCACCTTCATCTGCTTAGAAGCAATTTCATATGCTTAGAAGCACTTTTATCTGCTTAGAAGTACCTTCATCTGCTTAAAAGCATCTTCATCAGCTTAGAAGCATTTTATCTACTTAGAAGCATTTTCATCTGCTTAGAAGCACTTTCATATGCTTAATAGCATTTTTATCTGCTTATAAGCATTTTCATTTGCTTAGAAGCACTTTCATCTACTTAGTAGCATTTTCATTAGCTTAGTAGCATTTTCATCTACTTAGTAGCATCTTCATTGCTTGACACCTTAGTAGGTTATAGTAGCATTTTCATTGCTTAGTAGCATTTCACTTGCTTAGAAGAATTTTCACTTGCTTAGAAGCATTTTCGCTGCTTAGTAGCATTTTCATTGCTTAGAAGCATTTTTTCACTGCTTGGTAGCATCTCACTTCTTAATAGCATCTCACTTCTTAATAGCACTTTCATCTACTTAGAAGCATTTTCATCTGCTTAGTAGCATCTTCATTGCTTGACACTTCAGTATGTTATAGTAGCATTTTCACTACTTAGTAGCATTTCACTTGCTTAGAAGCATTTTCACTTGCTTAGAAACATTTTCATTGCTTAGTAGCATTTTCATTGCTTAGAAGCATTTTTTCATTACTTAGTAGCATCTCACTGCTTAATAGCACTTTCATCTACTTAGTAGCATCTTTATTGCTTGACACCTCAGTAGGTTATAGTAGCATGTTCATCTGCTTAGTAGCATTTTCATTTGCTTAGTAGCATCATCATTGCTTGACACCTCAGTACGTTATAATCGTATTTTCATCTGCTTAGTAGCATTTTCATCTACTTAGTAGCACTTTCATTGCTCGACACCTCGGTAGGTTATATTAGCACTTTCATTTGCTTAACACCTAAGTAGGTTATACTAACATTTTTATTGCTTGACACCTCAGTAGGTTGTAATATCATTTTCATTGCTTGATACCTCTATAGGTTATAGTAGCATTTTCATATGCTTGACACCTTAGTAGGTTATAGTAGCATTTTCATCTGCTTGATGCCTCAATAGGTTATAATAGCATTTCCATTTGCTTGACACCTCAGTAGGTTATAGTAGCATTTTTATTGCTTGACACCTTAGTAGGTTATAGTAGCATTTTCATTGCTTGACACCTCAGTAGGTTATGGTAGCATTTTCATCTGCTTGACACCTGAGTAGGTTATAATAGCATTTTCATTTGCTTGACACCTCAGTAGGTTATAGTAGCATTTCCATTTGCTTGACACCTTAATAGGTTATAGCAACATTTGCTTGACACCTCAGTAGGTTATAGTTGCATTTGCTTAACACCTTAATAGGTTATAGTAGCATCTTCACTTGCTTAACACCTCAGTAGGTTATAGTAGGATTTCCATTTGCATTATTCACCTCATGTGAGGAAATTATAAAAGCACAAAAATAGGTGATGACTCCTCCAACCAAACGAAACAACATCAACAACGATGGGCTTGACGTCAAAAGACTAAACGACACACCATCAGGTAAGTACCTATTCCCAAAAACTATTTTTGCATTGCAGTGCTTCACAAGTGTTAACATCAGTACTAAAAGACTATGTAGCACACGTGAAGTAGGGGGAAACTGTCATACATCAAATTTTGACTATCCCCAAAAAGGTCCAATGATGAAAACATCTCTTCAAATATAACAAATGTATGTTCATTCGTACCGCCTCTAGAGCATGCCATGAGTCTAAAAAGCCCAAACCAAGCAAAACTAGCTATCGAATCATTAAGTTGTACCCTAATTTTATGAATTATGAATTATTAGAATGATAAGTAGCTCATTTCGAGCAACCATCGCTCAAAATGTGTAACTTGTCAGACCGGTATTCATCTTATAAAACCAGAGTTCAACTTCGTGAAAATTGGAAGTCAATTTTTGTTGAAATAGACATTAGAAACACGTCTAAAGGCCCTAAAAACTTTTGAAAGAGACCCCAGAATAGTGTGCGTAATCCCGAGAAGTAGCGAGTGAGAAAATTTATAGCGCGTAACCACACCCAAACGCACTTTGCTCATGCATGAAAATGGAATCCAATTTTGAA
The DNA here is from genome assembly GCA_949671775.1 of Mallotus repandus. Lineage (NCBI taxonomy): Eukaryota > Viridiplantae > Streptophyta > Magnoliopsida > Malpighiales > Euphorbiaceae > Mallotus > Mallotus repandus. Next base: position 18,095 of record CATIWM010072012.1, read on the forward strand.
AAAATGGACATCGAAATGCATCCAGGAGGTCCAAAAACCCTAAAATACACCCTCAAAATAGCATCATTGGAGCCCAGAAAGGTCGTGTGACATGCGCAATATACGTGATCACGTGCTCTAGTACACATGCACACGCGCAAAAGCACGCACACACGTACATTGGGACACATGATCATACATTTTTTGACATATTTCCATATAAAAAGGGGTCTCTACTTCGCATTTTTAGGGGGGCCTACATACACTGAAACACTGTCAAATTGAAGACTCAAGAGTCCCAATTTACACACTTTTGGCTCACTCACTGCATTTTTATAGGATTTTTTAGACTGCTTTTGAACCAAACCCACCCTCATGTTTGTCAAACCATACTTTAAAGGTATACAAATTTGCATTACACATGTCATTTTCAACCTCTTGATGAGGACAGCTTGAAAATCCAATGAAGCTAAAGCTTCCGAAACATAAAATGAGCTCAGTCGAATCTGAGGACCAAAGAATCATTTTTACACATTTATTTTATTGTTCTGCATTTTATTTTGTCATCACCAGCAGTTAAGAAATTATTGTGATATGTGTGATGAGACTAGCAATTTGCATGCTGATTGAATAATTTCTGCTCTGTTTTGCTCATAATAAACTATCATTTTGCATCAATATGCATTCAATAAACATGAAAGCTTACTTATTTAAGCTAAAGCTTCGATATTGCAGTCTAATGATGCAATCATCATTATTTATTATTTATCTTATCATTTAGAAATGCTTTATAATAATTCCTATAAGAGCATGAACTACGTGTATCTGTTTAATCATTCATGATGCATCAATCATTTTTTTGTGTTTATCTGTTGTCCGAGTGGATGAATAGATTGAATTGCATATAGTTGTGTGAACCTCTGTCTTGCAGGTGTTTTCTAGATTAGGACTAGATTTACATTTCCATACCTTTTTTCTCTCTTAAATGTATTTACTAGTAAAGCCTTGTAAATAACCATGATGAATTTCTCTTAGTTTCCATTATTATCCCGTGCTTGTGTGAATGTGTAATATATCAACTGTCATACCAAAACTAGGGTGCTGTAGTAGCCATATATTGAGTATCATAATGAGAAATAGCCAAAAGTAGATGAGATCTCCTGGGCTCAAAATCTCTGCTGGGGACGGTACTCGCTGAGTGACCCGATGTTGTCCCTTTCATATTTTTCTGGTTTTCTAAAAACTAAGTGGAGACTCTCAACACAAAGTGTCTCACATCCCCCTAAGACCAATCATTTGTCCCTGTCCCATAAATAGAATGGATATCCCATCTGATAAAGTTCTCATGTCCCTCGGAATCAAAAAACACAGAAGCCTCTCCACGAGAGAGAGAAAGCCAGGTCACTCACAGGCAGTAGCATCAATGGTGATTTGTAATGACTCAAATAATCCTTGGTAGAAAGTTTGCATTAGTAACCAGTCTAGAATACCATGATGAGGACAGTGCCTTTGTAAGTCTTTAAATCTCTCCCAAGCTTCATAGAGAGACTCTCTAAGTTGTTGCTTGAATCTGACAAGTTCTTGATGATACTTTGTAGTCTTTCCAGGTGGGTAATATTTAGTCAAGAATGCCTTGGAAAGTATATCTCATGAGGTGGTGGAGTTTGGTGTCAATGAACTCAGCCACAATTTTGCGTTATCTTTTAAAGAAAATGGAAATAGTTTGAGGCGAATAGCATATGAACTTACTCCTTTCATATTGAATGTATCACATATGTCAAGGAAAGAAGCTAGATCTGCATTTGGATCCTCTGAGGGTGGCCCTGCGTATTGATACTATGAAACCATCTGTATGTATGCAGGTTTGATCTCAAAGGTATTGGTGCCAATGCTCAGCTTCACAATACAGTTTTGACTTCATTTGAGACTTGGTACTCCATATTCCTATAAAGCCCTTGCTTGAGTTCCTTGTGCCACTTGATTGGCCATTGTTCTGTCTTTTTCTCTTTTTGATTCTTTTTGCAAGACTTTTCTATCTTAGGGTTCACTCTTTCTAGCTCATGATGTTATTATCTTATTCGCATAAACAAAAATCAAGTTTTAGAAAAGAAAAAGTAAAAAGGATTAAATAAAACAAAAATAAAGATATTAGTCCAGCAGAAATAAAAAGTGCTCTAATATTGGTATTGTCGATCTCCCCAGCAACAACGCCAAAAACTTGTAAGGCAATTTTTACAAGTGCATGGTTCACAATAAGTAGTGAAGTTTGAGTAACGGGTATCGTTCCCACAAGGAGATTTATACCAAGTACTAGCCATAATTTTATCTCCATAAGCTAACAAAATATATTAATTAAAACATAAAAATATATTAACTAACAAAGATAAATTCTAAATCTAAAATATTCTTTTAAAATTCAATAATTGAAAGTTAGAGTCTGGATTCACTTCACTGGCCACTACTCAAATTATAGGATATAATCTCAATTCAATTCCATAACACAATCAAGGGTAAATCACTCAAATTACCTAAAGTCTCTTTCGAGATCATTCAAGCATATTAAAACTAATTATCACCTATTTTCATGGTCAAGTTAACTAATTAAGGCTTATTAAGTTCCTTAGCAATTTAATACTCCCCGAAGGATTCGTCGACTTTCGTGATCGAGGTTCCTAAGTTTCACAAGTCTATGAGCTAATAGAACATGCAACTTTCATTGTCTCTAATCTATCCAAAAACATGCATTCAATCAGGCCTAAAATCAAAAACAAGAACATATAAAAATAACCTGAAAAATTGACTGAATATTAACTTATCAAATTAAAATATAAAAATCCAAACGAGTGGCAGTCTAGCTGCATGAATCCAAACCCTGAATGAATTAGTTACACATGATAGAAATAATAAGAATCAAAGATCATTTAAGCATGAGAACAATTCTGTTGAACATAGTTAGATCGAATCTCTGCTCAAAAATATCTCTGAGTGAATTGAATGGTTGATTGATGAATGAATGAATCCCCCTATTAAGCTTAGCTTCCCTTCCTTTTATATCCCTCTCTTGCCCTAGAACTTCCAATTCTATAATATTCTCATTCATTAATCTTCTAATTCTGTAATCCTAAATGAAAGAGGAAGATTTTTCATGAGGACACACCCTAGCACATGGCCATGCAGAAGAGTGTGTAGGAGGCTGTGTATGTCGATGTGTAGTTATTTCATTTATGCATGGCCTAGTGCATGGCCATGTGGTGGGGTGTGTATAACTTCTTCATCAGGCTTAATTTTAATCATGTCATTGCACATCTTTTTGCACCGGCGTGTGGTGAAGTGTGCATAATTCTTGATGAGTACACACTCATGTGCTAACCTGTGTGCGCTATTGTGCAGAGTTCTTTACCCGGCACGGTTGAAGACACGACGTACAATAACTTTAGCCCATAAAACTATAATATTTAGGCTTAATTAGACACTATAATGCATATAATTATTAAACAAACATGAAAACATGCAAATGTATTCTTTAGAATGCAATTCAATAACATTATGCTAAATGCAAGTAAAATCAGTAACAATTAAATAAACTTATAAAAATATATTATAAAACCAATAAGAATGCTTCTAAAATTATATGTATAAATGACA
>CATIWM010072013.1:0-22999 GCA_949671775.1 Mallotus repandus
AGGTTCGGCCCTCAAAGCCTACCTCCTCTCCTTAGCCACAAGTTGAGAATTTTAATCCACTATCAATCTACTTCAAGGTGTAGATCAAACCCTTACAAGCTTAAATCAAAGCTACCTAAGTGTTTTCCAAGGCTCACACTCCAACTTAAGTGTTTTTTAAGGCTCACACTTCAACCTAAGTATTTTCTCAAGGCTCACACTCAAACCCAAATGCTAAAACAATCATTTTAGCTTACAAGTGAATAAACTAACTCACTCAATCTCACTATTGAGCTTTTGAATAATGGTTTTAAACACTTACCAACTCACACTTAAGAACACTCTTGAGATAAATAAAAATCAGAAGAATTAAAGATGAAGATCTTGGGTGGTTGAAGAGTAAATCAAAGATTAAATGCTCAAAGTTTGCTCTAAATATGTTTGCTCAATTTCCTCCTCTTCCTCCAGCTCTGTTCTTGGTAGTATTTAAACCCTCACAGAAAAACAAAGTTGTTAGAGGTGCATTTAATGCAAATAGAGCCATTTAAACCACCCAAAAAGAAGCAGGTCTACACGTGGACATGATCATGATAAAATCGTCATGATCATAATTATCAGGGCGCCAAAAAGAAATTTGAATCTGAATGCTTTCATGATCATAACAGTGGTGGTAACACTGGTCATGACAACTCTCAGGAACTTTTGAGGGTTGATCATTATGATCATGAAAAATTTGTCATGATCATAATTTTGGCCGTTATGATGATAACACTAGTAGTGACATTGGTCATGAATTTTCTCGGGAATTTTCAAAAAATTGCAATTTGGAACTTCATAATTTTGCTCCAAAAATTTTTCTGATGATTGGTATTTGCTTATTATCACTGGTAATGAAGATTTCCATCATCTTTGACAAAATTTGATTTTTAGATTTTGATGAAAAATTTTATCTTCGATTTTGTCCTCTATCATAGTCATGACAGGGCTGCAGACTTAGAAAATCAACAAGTTGACTTTTCATTACCTATGTCCATACATGAATTTTGCAATATTAATTAACATGAATATAAACACTCAAATACACAAATTAAATATAATTTTACTTAATTACTTGTGACCATCGAAAATGATTATTTTACCCCTCAAGGTTCAACAATCTCCCCCTTTTTTATTGTAACAAATAATTACGTAAAATTAGGATAAAAATTGGAAGGAATTACTCCCCCATAAAATAAGCCTAAAATTAAAATTGTAAAAATCATCAAATAAGTCCATTTTGCAAATTTGAGCAACAAATTCATCAATAATTGAAAAATATAAGTAAAGCATTCTCATGATCATAGCAATCAAAGGTCAACTCTTAAACATCAATTAAAATATATCCAAAGAAAGTATATTCATCAATCAACAAATATATTCAAAAGTAATTCTCCTCCTTTGTAATAGACATAAATACTTTCTCAACCATAACCCCAAACACAATTTGCCATATCCAAAAAGAATATAAATATTTTACATTTTCTCCCCCTTTTTTACTATCAAAAACAATAAGAGAGAGAGTGAAGATGAAAGGTGTCAATCAAAGCAAATGTGACCAAAATAATGAAAGGCCATAACCATGTCAAGTTCTAAAAAGACTTGAAAAATCTAGTTAAAAATAATCCATGAGATGAAATGGAATGCAAGATGTAAGATCAATTTTCCATAGCTCCAAGCTATGACCTCAAAACTGAAAGAGAGGTCCTAATAGGCCCAAAACTGATCATCAACCATAAACACAAAATGCATAAGCTAGTGACAATTTAATTCATAAATGCAAATCAAATATAAATCATAATTGCATAATCATGACCTGCAGAATATAAAAGGCAATATATATCCACAAATTTAACAACAAGGTCAACAACCAACTGAAATATATCCAAATATAAAAATGGAACATGGTCACCAACACTTCCAATTAAACTAATTAGAGAATCAATAGCCATATCGAATAACCACCCAACAAATCACACTTGCAATTTGACCAAAAAATTTCCATAAATACCAAATAAATACTAAATATCCATAAACATCAAATATCCATGTCACATTCACAAATGATAAACAACTAGGCTTAACTTAGCCTTTTCTCCCCCTTTGGTACAATCAAAAATAATTAAGCAAGGGAGGAACTACTGTCCAACACAACAGCAAACCAAAATAAATAAATAAATATGTCCCAAGCTTTAAAAGGCTGCAACCACATCAAGTTCTATAAAAGACTTGAAAAACAAAGATAGACCCAAAAAAAATATTCATGAAATGAGATACAAGATGCAAGGGTCTTCATTTTGTGATCTATGGCTCCAAAGTGGGACTTCAAAACTAAAAGGGAGGTCTGAATGGCTCCAAGCCAAGCATCCAAATAAACTTGGAGTTGATTTATCATGGATTGAAGGGGGTTGCTATAGTGACAAACACAAATAAAAAAGAAAGTGGTTGATTCAATTGGGGACCAAGAGGATGATGAATGATGATTATGATATAAAATGCAATTTTGGAAGTGAAAATCATATGAAATGTGATTTTGGGAGTGAAAATCACTTGTTCATGATGAAATTTTAAAGAGAAAATTAGGTGAAAATAGAGAGGATGGTTGTATGCGCCACAAATGAGAAGAAAATGATGCTTAAATACCTCAGCACTAACCAGATGGTAATACAGGTGCATCATCGATAATGAAAAATATGTCATGATCATGATAAAAACCCAAAATTTTCAAAAAATAAAATTTTGAACTTAAGTTGAGCCTTTTCAAACATAATAGGAACCAATTCATATTGCATCACAATTGATCAAAGTTTAAGGATATAACAAATTAACCACTCAAGGTTCAAACAATTGATTATAATGACACAAGCAAACACATATTATAATGAGTTACCATCCAACATTTTGAGATGACTTAATTGAAAAGGAAATGGCTTGATCATTCTCCATTGCTCTTTGTTGTTGATTTAGCTCTTCAAGAATACCCACTTGACAAGCTCCACACATTTTGTCCTTTTGGAACTTTACTTTGGGGAGGATAATAACATGATCACCTTTGCTTGGATCTCCAATGACCTCCATGCTAGCATGACCAAATCTCATATGCCACATCTAAGTGTCATTCTTAATAGCAACAAAACACTCAACCCCTTAGTTAGTCAAAAAAAAGGATAGATCAATTGTATAATCATTGTTGACTCTTTCATCATTGAAAATGACTTTACTCTCTTCCACATGAGTCACAAGGCATTTTTTTTATTCAAAAGCCACTTTATCATTTTATCACATGATTGACTAACATTAAGTAAATTGTGTAAATTGTGCTTTAAGCCATTAACAAAAAGAACAACTTCAATATGAGTAGAGTCTTTCTTACCAACTTGACCAATGCCTATAATCTTACCCTTGGCATTTATCATCGAATGTAACTTTGCCTCCCTTATTTAATTCTGAATTAGTGAAGAGGTTGACTTTCCCAGTCATGTGCCTTGAACATCCACTATCTAGATACCATTTTTCTTTGCACATTGTGGACTCCAAGCACACCTACAAGAAAATGTTTCATTGCAGTTTTGGTACCCAAATGTATTTGGGTCCTTAGAGGTTAGCATTGAAAGATTCATCATTTGAGTACCCCTAATAAGTCTTTCTGATATAGCATCTAGAATTTTTGTGTCCCATCACACCACAATAATGACATCTAGCATATGGTGCATGCTCTTTCATTTTAAAACTATAAAAACCATGAGAATGAGCATGATTGTATTTCCTAGGCTTAGGTCATCTTGAGCTATTAGCTCTACATTTGTTAGTCTTATTTCCATTAGTCTTCTTAGGTCCATTGGTTTTAAGACTAGGTCTTTAGTAAACCTTTGTAATTGGAGAACTTAGGCTTACAATTTTTAAAGCACTAGCATGAGCATTACTAAAACTAATTCCACCTTTAGATTTTAAAGAAATAGAATTCACAGAAATCATTCCGTCAATAATTTCCTTTCCTTTATTAAATCTCGAGATGGACTCCTTGAGATTGTCATTTTCATTTTCTAAAAAGACATTTTGTTCAATAAGCTTTGCATTTTCATTAGCAATCTCAATTTTCTTAGAATCATTTTCATTCAATGAATTGGTTAACTCTTCATTAGAGGATCTTGATTTCTCAAGTTCTTATTCTAGAGTTTTTACCATTTCTTTGAGTGAATTAATCCTAGACAAGTATTTATCACATTTATGCACCAATTTTTCACAAGCAACTAATAACTCATCATTGGATTCAAAGTCTAAAGTTACCTTATCACTTGAAGGTTCCTCCAAAGCCATGAGGCAAAGATTTGCAACCTCTTCATTGGTTTCATCATCATCACTAGACTCACTAGTGCCTTCATGCTTGGTCTTTAAGCATTCCCAAATTTCCTTAGCTGACTTTAAATGCTCTATTCCATTGTATTCTTCTCTACTCAATCCACAATAGAGAATGGTAATTGCCTTTCTATTTCTTAAGTTTCCTTTTAATTGTTCATCACTCTACTCCTTTCTAAAAATGGTCACCTTATTGCCTTTATTGTCTTTTATTGTTAGAGGACTTCAACCTTCTTCAATAATATCCCAGAAATTTTCTCCTTCACTATCTAAAAATATCTCCATTTTTTTTCTCCAATATGCATAATCGGTACCATCAAAAAATGGAGGTTTTGTGTAGCTATGACCATAAATATTGGGGGCGGCAACAACTTGACTTGTGGAGGCCATGATCTTTTCTCCAAGATAGCTAAATCTTCAAGAATGGAGACCAAAGCTCTGATACCAAATGTAATTCCATAAGTGCCAAAAGGGGGGGTGAATTGGCTTTTTGAGCTAGATGGGTGATTCCAGACTTTCCACAAAGAGCAAACTAAAAACAGAATTTAAGCATAATAGAATGAGAAAAATAAGCAAGAAAAACACAAGAAATTTATAGAGGTTCGGCCCTCAAAGCCTACGTCCTTTCCTTAACCAAAAGTTGAGAATTTTAATCCACTATCAATCTACTTCAAGGTGTAGATCAAACCCTTACAAGCTTAAATCAAAGCTACCCAAGTGTTTTCCAAGGCTCACACTCCAACCTAAGTATTTTTTAAGGCTCACACTTCAACCTGAGTGTTTTCTCAAGGCTCACACTCAAACCCAAATGCTAAGAACAATCCTCTTAGCTTACAAGTGAATAAAACCCTAACCCAACTCACTCAATCTCATTATTGAGCTTTTGAATAATGGTTTTAAATACTCACCAACCCACACTCAAGAACACTCTTAAGATAAATAAAAATTACAAGAATTAAAGATGAAGATCTTGGGTGGTTGAAGAGTAAATCAAAGATTAAATGCTCAAAGTTTGCGCTAAATGTATTTGCTCAATTTCCTCCTCTTCCTCCAACTCTATTCTTGGTAGTATTTAAACCCTTATAGAGAAAAAGAGTTGTTGAAGGTTCATTTAATGCAAATAGAGTCGTTTGAACCACCCAAAAAGAAGTAGGTTTGCACGTGGCCATGATCATAATTATCAGGGCGCTAAGAAGAAATTTGAATCTGCGCTCTTTCATGATCATAATAGTAGTGGTGACGCTGGTCATGACAACTCTTGGGAACTTTTTGGAGTTGATCGTCATGATCATGAAAAATTCATCATGATCATAACACTAGTAGTGACACTGGTCATGACTGCTATAGGGAATTTTTAAAAAATTGCAATTTGGAACTTCATAATTTTGCTCCAAAAATTTTCTGATGATTAGTATTTGTTTGGTATCACTTGTAATGAAGATTTCCATCATCTTTGACCAAATTTGACTTTTAGATTTTGACAAAAAATTCGACCTTCGATTTTCTCCTCTGTCATAGTCATGATGAGTCTGTCATAGTCATGATGAGTCTATCATGGTCATGACAGGGCTGCAGACTTGAAAAATCAACTTGACTTTTCATTGCTTGTGTCCAGACATGAATTTTGCAATATTAATTAACCTGAATATAAACACTCAATACACAAATTAGATATAATTTTACTTAATTACTTGTGACCATCAAAAATGATTATTTTACCCCTCAAGGTTCAACATATACCACTAGTTGTTTTAACACAAAGAAGAGAGCATAAAAATAATGGAAACTCACATTAATATTTTCATTGATAAAAGCCTTTTATAGGCAAGTTACAAAAAAGAAAAAACGGTAGGTAGGAGAAGTCAAAAAGCATGTAACTGCTTCTAACTACTGCTATGATTGTAGTTCCTTAATTTAAGCTTACTTCAAGCATTACTATACATTACATTACTTGTAAATCTTTCCATACAAAATATGACATTAAAATATATAGCAAAAAATAGCTTTTAGGTACAGCACTTGTGTCATAGCCTTCATCACAGACTCAAACACTAAAACACTAATTTCCTCAACACTTTTTAGCATTATAATGACGTCTTCCAAATTGGAATTATTTGTCAAGTTCTCCTGCAATTCTTCTCCTGTTTCTTCAAACTTCTTAGATACTTTGAGATCAATTTCTTTAATTTTTGCTTGGAAACCATGTATGCATCAACTTCATTGATGACATATTCTCTGCATCTTTTTCTTTTGATAGATGATTGAATCCCCTATACACATTCCCTCATCTGTGAGAAAAAATCTCTGGTAGTGCTACACATATCCAACAACCCCAATGATCCATTCAAAGCCTCCTCTAAAGAAAGAGCTTGCTGGGTTGATGGTAGTTGAAGAAAATCATCAACACTCATATAGCTCCTTTTGGCCACCCAATTTGTGGCCAATTGATATTGACTATGATGTCTTTGACTTGTGAAGTTGCTCCTCCACACAAGGGCAGAGCTATGAAGGGATGCCCTCCCAAAAATTTAAAATTTCTTTATATATATTATATAATTAAAATTATGAAAAAAATATTTTCATGTATTCTTAATATTTGGCCCTCTATAATAAAATATTGTAAGTAAATATAAATAGGTTCCAATGTTAATATGTAAGTTGTCTGTAATTTTTTTTTTCTTGAACTTGATTAATGTTGGTTAAGATAATGTTGTTAGGAGATTTTATTTTAGACTTCTCATTGTTCATACACTTTTAATTTGGTCCCCTGAAAAATCGGAGTTAAGCTCTGCCACTGCCTCTACACACACAGTAATAGGATGAGATCTAGAGGGCAAACTGATCGAACGGAGATGAAAAGAAGCTATTTTTGTTCTGTTTTTGCAAAGGGAAACAATCAAGAATGTGAATATACAAGTGATTCTGCTATTTTGGCCAACCTATTGTACCTCTTATAAGCAATGAGTCCCTTTCATTTATTTTAGCTGTAATGTTTCAAGTTTTAAGACAGATCCACCAATTTCTCATCACTGTCCTGTTGCCAAATTGCTAATGGATTATAATATTGTCAAATTCAAATACCATCAAATAGCAAAGCATGGATTCAGAATCTTTGCATGTTATTATACCTACGATGAGCAATAATGGTATGCATATCTGACAGGGTTGTTTCCTGCATGATTTGCAAGATTAATTTAGATCAACACTAATAAGTTATATCTAAAATGACAAAATATATACATCCGAGTGAAATGCTTCCATATTACCATATAAAAAAAAAGAACCAGCACATAAGAATCTTATGATCTACCAAGAAATATTTAGTTTATGAGCTTGTTCTTGCCGTGTCAGGCAAACATAGCTGCATTTGATTCGTTGGTGTATATACTCTATTAGAGTCAGTGTTTGTGCATTTAGTATGAAGGTGAATTAGGGAACCATTAAGAAATTGACTCAATTATAACATGCGGGTTGATGAGATTCAGCAACATAATTATTACACATGACAATGGTAAGAAATTGACAGGACTGTCCCAAAACTAAGAACATGACAGCTATTGTAATGTAGATCAAGAAATTATACAGTGTTCTTTATGATCTGTTGCTCTTATATGTATATAAGCTTAAAATAAGGTGGCTTGAACAACAACTAAGACCCACTTGTTTATTCGCATTTTTGCAGAAGAGAAAATAAAAGGCAGCTTGTCATCGTCGATCAATCAGTTTACCCTCTACATCTCATCCTTTGGTTTCAAGTGTTGAGGAGCAACTGAACAAGCTGAAGGCATCAGAATCCTTACCAATAGGCTACATGTTGAGTGGCCCGAAAGAATTGTACGAGTGCATTCATGATTTGCTTCAGCTGCCGCACTCGCAACAGGCACTCTCTCATCAGAAGCAAAGCCAATGTGTAGAGGAGGCTTTGGATGGATCCATCAGGCTGTTGGATATGTGTGGTGTCGTTCGTGTTTGTGAACTTGAATTATCTCTTCGAAGAAGAAGTGTAGAATTCGGCACTGATGCATACATGGCATCTAGAAAACAACTAAGCAAAGTGATATGCAAGTATCTAAAAAATTTGAAGAGGAATGAGAAAAAGTGCAGAGATGCAGATAACTTGGACTTGGCAATGCTGAAAGGTGCTAAGGAAATCAAAGCCAAGTGGCTGGTCTATTGTTTTCAAAAAATTGCAAGCCAATTCCGTATCTTGTTAAGGGATTTGAGGCCAATGATGTAGAGAAGATTGATAAAGAATTGCTTGCCCTGAAGTCAAGCAAAGCCACCAATGCAGTGCAAGTGCAAGATATTTTGAAAGGATTAAAAGCATTGGAATCAAGCGTTCAAGAAGCTGAAGAGGAGTTAGAGTGTGTCTACAGACGACTAGTGAAAACCACAGTTTCTCTTCTCAACACCCTAAACGACTAGTGGAGTTACTCCCATTGACAATTCCACTACAATTTTGTATCAGAAAAATATTGCTCTAAATTGTACATATACAACACACAAACAAAAATGTAAAAACAAATAAAAAAGAAATTTTTTCCATCTTCTTTATGTCAATATATATATATATATATATATATATATCTTCTCTTATTGCCAATGGTTGTTTGCATGTGAATTGATAGTCTTCTGAACAACTCTCAAAGGAAATCTTGAGAGCCATGGTTTTGTCTAAATTAGACAGAGTCCTGTTTCTTGTAAATAGATGTTTTTAAGTTTGTGATGTAAATCATTTTACAAGTTAGTTCGGATGTGATTTTCTTATAAATCATCCACTTTCCAAATTATTTATCCATTGATCATCTCTTCAAATAAGGATGTCATAAGTTCAGAATCCTTTTACTCCTTTTGTTGATATATTTTTGAAGCCAAGTTTTCTCAGGTGTTAAATCAGATCAAACCTTAAGTATCTGATAGGAAACTAAAGAAATTTTTTGATAGCTGATTGTAACATTGTAACAAATAATATCATTATAGTCTGGGAGCTCCAAGCCAGAAAGATCCCAAGTTATTATTCTGATATGATAATCAAAAGTTATAAACTGTTTCCCTGTGCTAATTTCTTGCATTTTGTTTGACTCTTTCTCATGCATGCTTGCATTGAAATGTAACATTCAATATATTTACAGGACAGAAATGACAAAATGAGAGAAAAGGTTCTCAATCTGAGTGTATTGATATTGACTTTCATTTGCTATGTGAATATGTATATATCTACAATTTGAAATAAAACTGTATGCTAGAAAATTGTGTTGGAGTTTCATGGAAGCAACAACTCCTTAATGACTCAGAATGTTGAGAAGAGATGCTCTAATTTTCACCAATCTCCTATATACACACTCCAACTCCTTCTCTACTTCTTCAAGGCTCAATCCCAGTGCCTCCATTCCTTTCAAAGCATTTTGAACCTGATTCATGTCTTTGCCGGATCTCAAAGAAAGCAATTCTGCATCAATCTTTTCCATTTCATTAGCTTCAACTTCGCCTTCACAGGAACCATGCTTTTGCAAAAATTTTGAGACAGCTGAGAATTTTGACTTTGCCTTTGGCTGAGAAATGGAAGATAAGATGGACTCAAACACTGCAAAACTAATTTCCTCAACACCTTTTGGCATGACAACAATGTCTGCCAAATTGGAGTTATTAGCCAAGGTTGTTGTTCTGCAATTCTTCTCTGGTTTCTTCAAATTTTTTAGATACTTGGATATCACCTTATTTAATTTTTTCTTTGATACCATGTACGCATAAACTTCATTAAAGATGGATTCTCCACCTCTTTTTCTTCGGATAGATGATTCAAACCCCTGCACACATTCCCTCATCTGTGAGAAAAAATCTCTGGTAATGCTACACATATCCAACAGCCCCAACGATCCATTCAAAGCCTCTTCTACAGAAAGAGCTTGTTGGGTCGATGGTAGTTGAAGAAGATCATCAAAACACTCATAAAGCTCCTTTAGGCCACTCAATCTGTGGCCTATTGATATTGATTGTAATGTCTTTAACTTGTAAAGTTGCTCCACTACACTTGCAGTAAGAGGGTGAGATCTAGAAGGCAAACTGATTGAACGGAGACGGAAAGAAGCCATTGTTTCTTTTTCTGCAAACGCAAGTATCAATAACGCAAATGTAAAATTGGTCTTGCTGTTGTAGCCACCCCATTTTACCTCTTATATATGGAAAAAATAATGATCATGAGCAATAGCTGTCATGTTTCAAGTTTTATGACAGATCCACCAATTTCTCATCAGTGTCATGTTGCTACAAGAGTAATCCCAACAATGAAATTGCTATAATGTATTATAATATTGACTTGCTTCCATGGCTCCAGACATAGAGATAGCCATCAGATTGCAAAGCATTGAATTAGAATCTGTGCATGTTATATTATTCTGTTATTATAACTATGGTGAACAATGATGGCATGCATACCTGACAGGGTTGTTTCCTGCATGATTTGCAAGATCAATGCAGACCAGCACTAATAAGTGATATTTAAAACGATAAATTATATAAATCCACGAGCGGAATGCTGCCATATTACCATATAGAACAAGAACCAGCACATTAGAGTCTCCTGATGAAATTGGTAGACAGAATGTACATTAAAATAGAGCATTTATGAGCTGGTTTTTGCTGTGCTGACATACATAGCTGCATTTGGTTCTTGGGTGTCTATATTTTATTGGAGTCAATGCTTATGCACTAATCATGCAAATGAATTAGAGACAACTACAACAGAGACACTAAAATAATGCTCACTTGATTAGTAATTAATAAAAAGAAAATTATATATGTCGATGATTCCTATTGATTATTAGGCATGACAATGACAATGATGAGAAATTGGCGGGTCTGTCGCAAAACTAAGAACATGACAGCTAATGTAGATTAAGAAATATGGTATTGCTAATATTATGTTGCTCTTCTGCATATATAAATATGATATGAGATTGAACAACAATTAAGACCACTTGTTTTCATAGGCATTTCTGCAGAAGAAAAAAAATAATGGCAGCTTGTCATCTTCGTTCTATCAGTTTACCCTCTGGATCTCATCCTCTAGTTTCAAGTGTTGAGGAGCAGCTGAACAAGTTGAAGGCGTCCGAATCCTCACCCATAGGCTGCAGGTTGAGTGGCCTAAAATATTTGTATCAGTGCATAGATGATTTGCTTCAACTGCCACAGACGCAGCAGATGTTATCCCATGAGAAGCAAAGCCAGTGTGTGGAGGATGCATTGGACGGATCCATCAGGCTGTTGGATATGTGCTGTGCCACAAGAGACTTTTTGACACAGATTAGAGGATTTATGCAGGAACTTGAATTGTCTCTTCGTAGAAGAAGGGCAGGAGACACTAGCTTGACAAGTGAAGTTGATGCATACATGATATCAAGAAAAAACCTGAACAAGGTGATTTGCAAGTATCTAAAGAACCTGAAAATACAGGAGAAAAATCGCGAAGTAGCAGCCTTGGAAAATAATGCAGATCCCATGAACACAATTAGCATGCTAAAAACTGCAAAGGAAATTAGTATAGCAACATTCGAGTCCATCATATCTTTCATTTCTCATCAAAAGCCAAAATCAAAGTCCTCAGGCTGGTCTACTATTGTCTCAAACATATTGCAAGCTAAGCGCGCATCATATGAGGGGAAAGCTGAGGCTAGCGAAGCAGAGAAGATTGATGTGGAATTGCTTGCCTTGAAGTCAAGCAAAGACATCAATTCAGTATACAATGTACTAAAAAGATTAGAGGAATCGGAATCAAGCATTCAAGAAGCAGAAGAGGAGTTGGAGTGTGTCTACAGGCGACTGGTGAAAACCAGAGTTTCCCTTCTCAACATTCTAAACAGCTAGTGGAATTGCTTCCATTGACAATTCCACCACAATTTTGTATCAGAAACTATTGTTCTAAATTGTACATGTAATTCACAAACAAACATGTAAAAACAAAGTAAGTAAATATCAATACACTTTTGTTCTAAAAATTTACACGATTTGTTTTCCACCTTCTCTCATTATACAGCCTCTCTCAATTCCTCATGGATTAACACTTGAAAGTAACTCCTAAAATGCAATAACACAAACAAGATCAAACTGAAATACACAAACTCTCTGATGAATCGATATTAAAATTTAATGATCAATTAATTATTATTGGAATATGTAGATGAACTTGAAACAGACTGATCTGACCTTTATTAGCTCTCATACAGATTTCAGGAACATATATGATAATACAGAGCTGCTAAGCCTAAATAATAATGCTCTTCTTGACAGTCTCCTTATCTCTAAGTAGTTACAGTAGCTGAATTGGCGACATGAGTGACAGAATACAGTTTGCCTGCAGGATCAGGGGCTGGACATTCAGCAATGGTAGTTTTCTACCTTCACAGTTTGGGGGTGGTGCTCATATGGCAGTTAAGGCCCAACACAATCCAACCACACTAGCTTCGGCTATAGCTTCCCCTCATTCAGATATGGTCAGTTCAACTGCACAAAAAATTCAGAATTGTTGTTCAATGGTGGGGAAAATCCTCTCACTTCTGTATATATGAGTCCTCTGTTGCAATGCAAAATTCAGGTAGAATGCCGAATCTGCTAAACTAAAACAAAGTTCAAGGCTTTCAGTTTCAGTTGAAACAAAAAAAAAAAGGCTTCAAGGCTTAAGCTAAAAGGTTCAAACAGGAGCACGCAGGATGATTTTAGGCCACCAAAACGCGACATGTGTAGTGTACCTTTCATCCTCATCTTCTTAGTCTCTTGCTACCCTACTGTCAGACAACGATCTTAGCAAATGCAATTGTCAATACACTGAAGCTACCTGTCAAAGTTCTGGCTCAGTGTGTGTTTCTATGGTGTGGCAAATTATATTAAACTACATGATACCACTTTGCAAGCAGTACCAGAAACAGCTAACCAAAGAAGAAGAAGAGAAGCAAGCCCAAAAAGATCTCCACGGAAAAGAATAATACAATTCTTTACAAATCATTATTATCTTATCTGCTATATAAAGGTGACATCTCACTAATTTTCCAGTAGCTTTTTTGTTGAGTGAAAAGCCTATGATATTGTACAACTCTTAGATCATAGATATCGAAATTCCCAGCTGACATTCCTATGTCGATGTGGATAGATAACAGCACTCTTGAAGCAATGGTTTGGATCAAACTGAGTTCATGATTTGTTCTAAGCATCCAATCATGTAAATTTTGGCGAAAAGGAAGTAGGACTATGAATATCCAGAAGCTGCATTATCTTCTATCATGACACTTTCCTTTATCTCATGTATCATCTTCAACACTTGCCACATTGCTGGTCTTTGTTCTGGTGATGTCAAACTACAAACACTGGCAACTTCAGTAAGCATTCCTAATTGGTTATCTTCTGCACCATCGCCTTCTCTCACTGTTCTCACCCAGTCCAACATATCAGCAGGCGAAAGGAATGGATGGTGCGCTGGATGTTTGCCAGTCAAAAGCTCAAGTAATAGGACACCAAATGCATACACATCAGATTTAGCAGTTGCTCGACGGCTAGACTTGCGGGTCTCGGGTGCTTTACATGCTGTGGAATCAGGATCTTCAGCAGCAGAAGTGTCTCCAAGGATGGCAAGGCAATAGTCCGTAATGCAGGCCTCAAAATCAGGTCCAAGTAGAACATTGGATGATTTCAGGTTGCCATGAACTAACTTTGATGCTTGATGGATGTAGGCAAGACCCTGGGCCACATCTTCTGCTATCTTCAAGCATGACGTCCAGTGCAGAGGCTTTGCTCTTGTAGATCGTGAACCTGTCCACAACTCTGTCAGTTACAAGCAACAAGGGGATAAACACAATGATGGTAGTTGCTAGGAAAAATTGGTAGTTGCCATGGTCGTTGGAAATTAACTCATTTGTTCCACCCAAAAGGTATACACATGTCACATTAAATAGACCCTATAATCAAAGAGATTTCATTATAAACAATGGCATCAAACGAGGGAAGTGTATCACTTTAAAAAAGAAGACTCCAGAAAACAAATACTGCAACCAAGCTATTTTATAAATTCTGCCTATTTTACTCATCAAACCTTCACCAGACACCCACCAACATTGTTTCAGTAGAAGCACATCAGTATTAAAAGATTTTACTATGCAAAATGGATACAAACAGTGGCAGTATTCACACCTGGATGAGCATCCTCATGAGAGGCTTTCCCAGGCACATGAAAAAATTACGGGCAACATATATGCCTTTTCCAGGCATGAACGACAAAGTAGTATTTCTAATTTATTCCAAATCATCTAGTTCTAGAACTCCAAGCCCAGAAGATCCTAATTTGTTTCAAATCATGCACTAATTAATTTTTACCGTTTCAGTTGTAAAAGTCTCAGTCACCGAAGGTTAACTTCCATAGACAAATAAAATAAAGAAATAAACAAAGTCAAAAGGAAATAAAAACACACAAGCAATATTTACAGAGACTCTAGAGTGGCGGAACTTCGTATTTAATACAAATTTCAAAATAATAATAACAATGCAGCATACAACTGGTAATTTGCAAAGCAGCAAATACTGCATAAGTCAGTTTCTGAACCACACTGTTTAAAGATTAGTTTACATGGTATTACACCCAGCCAATATATAAGAGATAGGTTTATGTATCTATAATTACATGGGGGTATTTGTCATTCATCAAGTGTCCAAGTTTAAAGTACTGAGAGTACTAGTTACTCATCTAACAATGTTAAAGTGCAATGCACCCAATATAGGCAAGACATCCCTGTAAGCATGATTAAGTATTTTATTAAACAAAACCTATAATAACAAAACAGAAGTTTTACCATTGAGTCATAATCAACAACCTCTCCCCCAAAAAATAAAAGGACTGATGGGTCAAACACTGTGATTGTTGTTACTGTATCTCATTTTAACTGTATAAATACGTTTGTTCATGTTGAAAGCAACACCGTGATTGTCGGCAGATTTAAAAAAAAAAAAAACAAAGGCATTTAAGTCCAAAGCATAAAAAGCTGCGACAGTTAAGCAGGACTACCAGCCAAAAATTATGACTCGCCTAATGCTGAAAAGGGCACCACAGATCCTCACAATTCTACACTAGCCATGAAAAGTTGAAAACAACACATCAGAAATATGATACGCTAACTACTGGGCTAATTCTGTAGGTCCAACAACGTTAACACGTGACATGAATCCGATATACATGTGGCTCGTGTTTCCCATCAATCAATATATTGAATGCAATAGAGGGTATAGTTCCAATCAATCCTTAACTAAAAATAGTACTCCTAAATCAAAATCTTAATTGATGTAATAATACCCATATCCCTTGTAATGCATTTTCAAACATAATTAAAATTTCATGAACAATAATAAAGAGATGCAAGCACAGAAAGCAAAAGTATATACCATGAATAAGATTGTAGAGACTTCCATTTGGTTGATAATCATAAATGACAAGCCTTTCTCCTTTAGCTTGAAAATAAGCCATAAGCGGCACCAAATTAGGATGCTTGAGAGCGCCAACAGCTTCCATATGAGTATCGAACGCATCACTACTAGTAATTGCAGTCTTACTTGCATCAAGCCTCTTGACTGTCACTATTAACTGATTATCGAGCACAGCCTTATACGTAGTCCCTATCGTACCCCGTCCGAGCAACTCCGCAGAGGCTCTCATTAACTGCTCTAACGTGTACATCTGTTTCTCGCCTTCACAAAAGATTAAAGTTCCACTCTTTGCTACTCTTTTCACTTCTTGAACATCAATTACGCCTTTTGTTCGCATACGCATTTCTACTGCTTGATCATTTTCTCTGATTGCCTCAGCTTGCGGTGGTGGGTTTGTCTGTTTCTCCGACGAAGTCGTCTGTTTTGTCTGTTTTTTTAGCAAAACAAAGAGCATGCACAAAAGGGACAAAACTAACACAGCAATACCCACAGCAAATCCTACAATAACCGTAGTTTTCTTGTGCTTCTTCGGCGACGGCGGAGACAAAACTACCAGTCCACCACCTTCCGCCGTCGCGCTCTGGCCTAACGGAGCTGTCGGTGAAGTGGCATTTGATGATGGCGGAGAATCAAAGAAAGGAGAGTGAACTCTATTACATGCCTTGTTGATAATCTCACCACAAAGATCAGGGTTTAAAAAAAACGACGACGTATCAAACTTAGAAAGAGTAGGCGTCACCGGTATAGGACCCGTGAGGTTGTTGCCTGAAACATTGAAAAATAATAACAGAGACTGGTTTAACGGCGGAAGAGCTCCGTTAAACCGGTTCCACTCTAACCGGAGGGAGCTAAGGCGGTCGAGAGAAGATAACTGAACAGGAATCGGACCGGTGAGATTGTTAAAAGCAAGATCAAGAACATTAAGCCTATGGAGGAAGAGAATAGAGGCAGGAAATGAACCGGAGAAAGAGTTATGGCTCAAGAAAAGTGATTTCAAGTTGAAAAGCGGCGAAAGATCAGGAACCGGACCGGAAAGCGAATTGTTCCGGAGACAGAGGACACGAAGCTGGTCGAGGCGTGAGAGAGTGTAGGGAGCGAAGGTTCCGCGTAAAGAGAAGCTCTGGAGAGCGACACGAACGACACGGCCTTGAGCGCATTTGACACCTTGCCATTGACAGTAGTCGAAACGCTCATTGAGGTTGTAGAGAAGCTTGTTGTCTAAGTCGGCTTTCGCTTTGAATGAAAGTAATGAAACGGCATCGAAGGGGAGGAGGTTAGTGGTGGTCTGAGAGAGAGCTGAGGTGGTGAAAGAAAGGAGGAGGAGGAGGAGCAGCAGCAGCAGAAGGGACGGATTTGAGTGAGTTAGTGGTGGCATTGCATTTTTGTTGCAGAGTGAAGTGGTGGTAGCGGCGGTGGCAGTGGCGGTGGCGGTGGCGGCCAGGGGGGTTTAGTGTGGGAAGCAGCTGGATTGTTGAAGTGGAGGGAGGAATCAGGGAGTCACGTGGTTGTGGGAGACGAGGAGTGGTGAATGTTTGAAGAAATTGGGTTGCCTTTATTCTTTTTAGGCGCGTGAGTAACTGACTGACTGCATATTGTTTTGCGCGAAAATAATTGACTCAAACGATGATTGATTGTTGAGTTAATGCTGTAGTAAAAATTTTAATTCTGTAATAAATAAGCGTAAAATTTTTTAATCTCTAGTAGAGATTTTTCTCACTTAAAAAAAAAATTTTAATTTAAATTTAGATATATATAGTTTAATTAAATTAGTTATTAAAATATTTTTATTATTGTTATGATGCTATCTGCATATTATATAATTTTAATAAAAATTAAATGTAAATTTTAATCATTGATAAGAAGAGGTAAGTATTTTTTTGTGAAATTACAAAATAAATTTAGTTAATTTAGTTAAATTAGGATTATAAAAAAATAAAAATAATTAATAATTAATTTAATACAATTACATATTATATAATTTTAATAGAAAACATCTTTAAACAAGCTTGCAAACTAATTTCATATGTAATTTAATAATATGTATAGATTATTATCTTCTTACTAGCCTGTCCAAATGTAATTTGATGCTCATATCATATATTATACTATGCGTTAATAATTAGTTTGTAAAATTTTTAAAAAATTGAAGCTTAAAAATTGGTTTTTTATTTATTTTAATATAAAATTAAATTTTCCTCTCAACTAAAAATGAATAACACGTTATGCATATTTTAAACAATTTACATTTGAATAATAATGAGTTAAGATGTCACACATTTGATGATGGGAGGAGGAAATTGACAACATGCATGTCTCCCAATTAAAAAAATAATAATTTTTAGAGTCGGTAAGAAAGTAGTTAAGTAATAATTTTTTTCTAAGAGCATTATGAGATATAGGGTCATCATTTATAAAATGGAAGAGTTACCTTATTATACTATCTAAATTTAATTCATATCATCTCCTTATTAAAAAAAAAAAAGTTCTCCAAGAATTTTTATTTCTCATATCATACATTAGCTACGAAAAACAAAGATGAGAAATGGTGGGCAGAAGCTGGCCCGTAGTAATGGTGGTTATAAAGGAGCTGTCGAGCAGAGACAGCAATATATAACATAACAGTACGTAATGTGAGAAAAGTAGGAGACGAGACAGTATTCCTTCGTAGTAGCTTCGTATATCCAATTCAGCAAAATACACTTGCCACTCTATCTGTATCTCTATCTCTATGTGTCCTTTTTTCACTAGTGCAAATCAATGGTCCCCATGTTGGTTCACTGCAGCCAAAGCCACTTTTAATGGTGGTGATCAGTGTATGGTTATCGGTTACTGCCTGCCTTATGGGTGAGCCTCGTTTGCAACAGTTCACGTTCAAAACTTAATACAACCATGATTGGTTATTGAACTGGGTCATCTCCCGTGAACAGCACTAATGGGTGGTTATACGGGGGCTTCACTTCTGCAGATCGTACTTGCACACTCATCACTGAATCCCTGTCTGTATGTCTGTCCAATATACATAATAACCGATTTTTTTTAAAACACAGTATCCAAAAATTATTTGGTTTCGATTTGAATTGAATAAGATCATAAATAACAATAAAAATTTTCAAACAATTATTAGTGTCATTGTTGTGTAACTTTACTTCTAATTTATCTCATTTTGTTTAACAAATTTCAATTTTTAACATGTAATTGTAACTTTTTTTTTCCTGTTAAAAAGGCCGTGTTACTCAAATTTAGTTATTTATGAAAATTTTATTTAATCTTAAATTTACACGATAAAAATGTTAGAAATGATATTTTGTTGTCGTATCAATACTCTTTAGATTAACTTATTCTAAAAAATTTATATATTAAACATGTATCTTTATTAATTATTTTGACATATAAATTTAATATTTTAATAATTATACAACGATGTTTTATATGTATTTAAGAAAAAATTATTTATGTAGATATAAATTTAGTAAAATATGGAAAATACAATCGGGGTCTTTTTTTTTTTTTTTGGACATAGCAATATTGCTGCTATAAATGTCTTTATTCCGTGATTTTAGCGGAGCAAATATTTCCACTAAGGTTGGTAGGGAAGGGAGGGTACAATTCTTCAATCTCCATGTGGTACGTGTAGAGTGCTATTTTTTTTTTTTTTTTGTGTTCAAAATTTAATAGTTTCTAATTAATTCAATATGATAAAAAGGACGTTAAACTGGTTTGAAACTTAGAACAAAGATGCTGAATGATGAAAAGTGTAATTAAAAAAATTGATCAAAACATTGATTATCAATTATCTCATCCAAAAACCCTATAAAATATTTGTCAAAAGCTAGATACCTTAAGCACTGAGAGGAGTAACATGGCACATTAGGCACTTGAAAATTGAAGTCAAATGTACCCTATTAATATCATAACAAATTATTGGAATGCAGCTTTAAGTGTACGTCAAGGCTAAATTTAATTGATTATATTGAGGTAAACTTCAATCACTTCTTTTTTTCATTTCCTAATCACGTGATTATACCCTTTTTTTTTTTTTTGCATTCTCATTTTTTTCCTTATTTTTTTGGTTTTACATTTAATGGGGAGGAGGGTCTTACATTTAATGGGAAGAAGAGAGCAACAATAAGAATGTATAATTTAAATCTGAGATCTTAAATTCGAAATCTCGCTGAACTACCAATTCTTTTCTCTTTAATTTGATAGATGAGAGCAATTATGTATTTTTACCATGGTGAAAGTAGGAAGCAACTTTTTTACACTCCATCTTCAAAATTTTTGGCCACTATTATCTTTTGATGATATGTCCCCCCTTGAGGGCTTGTTGCTCTTCATTCTGGTAATTCCTTTTAGGAAGTAAGGTTTTCTTCATCTATAAATATAATGATTTTTTTAATAATTCATTTTTATTGTATACAAAATACTTCAAATGATATATAAACTATTCTAATTTATATAATTATTAGATATGCGACAAGTGTTTTAAATATTTTATATTTCATCAATACAATTGAAATAGTCAGTAATTATTTTATATATATATAGAGAGAGAGAGAGGAGAAATGTTACAAAAACAAGTTAAAGGTTATCAAGTGAAGTATTAAAAAAGTTTCTAATGTTATATAGCATCAATATTTGCAATATTGAAATTATTGACCCCCATTTTCATTATTATTTTTATGAACTTGTAAGTTTGTCTCCATTTTGCAATTTGGTGGGATAGCACTAAGCCACCCATGACCACTAGCAATTCCTTGGGTGCTGGTTGATTCAAGATAGAATCATGTTACCTTTTTAGAAAGGCAGATCTCATCTGCCCCTCTGTTTTCAAATCTAACCAACTTAAAAATATATGTACATGTATGATAACTAGTTTTTTTTTGTATGATAATTGTTTCTTAAATATTTGAATTTTACGAGTGTTAAAGAGTAAGGGTGATTTGTAAAATTGAAAAAAAAAATAATATAAGCTATCTTTGACCATATATATAACTCTTTTTATCTGTAAAATGATCTGATTGATATTTTCACTTGTAAGAATCGTAAAGGTCTTATGTATAAGATTTCACAGTTACTATTCACTAATATTGATTAAAATTATCACGTTATAACAAATGCTAAAGAAATTACTAATAAAAAAATAAACTACTATCTTTCATTTTTAAAATTCATTCTTTTACAAAGTTACAGTCAACAACAGTTGATAGATGAGGTGCATAATTGATGCTTTATTTTTTGTCATATCAGTTGGGTTTTTTTAGGCAAAACTATATGATGGTGATTGGGCCACTAAACAATGACCAAAAGCCCAAAACAGTACAATGAAAAATAAAATAAGGCTTTATTATCAAAATCTGCGAGCTTTTTAGACAAAAAGAAGAGATGAAAATGGTGTTTGTAATCATTATTATTTTGGTTAATTTTTAGGTGAAAATGATGGTCTAGCTCTTTTGAACGAAAAATTATGAGGAAATTTCATCCATGATTTCTTTGAAAATTTTAATTTCGTTAGCAATTTATTTTATTTATTTATTTATTTTTTTCAATTTTAATCTTTTAATTTATTTACATATCGTTTATTGATTTATTTTCGTCATAATGTCTTTTTCTTAATAAAAAAATCAAATAATTTTTTTTTAATTTTAATAAATTAATTTTTTATTTTATTAGTTTCAAATTGAGATTATGGAAAAATATTATTTAAAATAAATTATTAGTTAATTAGATTTTTTTCACAAATAAATAGATATTAACTTGGTTAATGCATGCTGCAATTAATTTATAAGCAATGGAAAAAGAAAGACAAGCGCAATAGCTTGTTGCATGTGTGAGATATGGGTAGAATTTTATTTCATATATATGGCTTTTGGAATAATACGTTATTATTGTTTGTCTTTCTCTTATTTTGGTCTATTTTTAAAATTATTGAGTATACTTCAGTGAAACGCTTGTTTTTTTTATTTTTTGTAATTTTTTTTTTATTTTTTTAGAAAATATAATTATTTAATTTAAATTTATTGCATGCATTTATTTAATTTGTATATTTTAAATAATTTAATTTTATATTCTAAATAACAATTTTTTTAATTTTGAAACTTACTATTATTTAAAATATAAAAATTAAGCTAATTAAACAAAAAGTTACCCATAGTCTTTAATAATTATTTTTTTCATAATTATTTAGAAATTAGAAATTAGACTAATTAAAGTAAAAATTACTCATAGCATTCAATAATTATTTTATTATTGATACTAATAAAAGTAAACATTATATTTATAGTCTTAATTTTATTATTGATAATGAAAAGACTGAAAAAATAACAAACTGCAATAAAAATTAACAACAACAATTTTTTTTTGCTTTTGTTAATTTTTGTCGATTTTTTTATTTCAGTTGTTGCTTTTCAATTGTTTTTATTGTTTGTTTTTATTTATATTTGTAGATTTTTGTTAAAAATAAAAAAATACAATAAAAAATAATAAAAATTATGAGATATATAAAAAAATTATTATTTTTATCATTAATACTAATAAAAGTAAAAATTTTATTTATATCCTTAATTTTGTCATTAATAATGAAAAAATAATTTAAAAAATAATAAAAATCAACAAAAATAAACAACAATCAACAACTAACAATCAACAAAAATAAACAAAAATAAAAAAATAACAATCAACAACAAAAAATTTTGTTCATTTTTGTTGTTTTGTTGTTTCAATTGTTGTTTTTAGTTTTTTTTTTTTTTGTTATTTCGGTTTGTTGATTTTTGTTGATTTTTTTTAGTTTTTTTGTTTGTTGATGTTACAAATACATCATAAGGATTGTAAACTTGTTATATATTGATGATCAATAAGTATCAAATACTTTAAAAAAAAATTGTTAAGACATTTTAATAAACAAATTAAAATAAAAAAAAATAAAATCCTTATTCTTCAAGAATATAAACGGAGAAAGTTTTGTTTATTTATTGTTGTTACAACAGTTGAAGATATTTATTGCTTGATTTAACAACAATTAAAGATGTTTAGTTTATAATTATTCATTTGAAAAAAAAATGTCTTTAGAGAAAAAAATATTAAGCAAAAAGAAAGAAAATATTAAGAATAAAATGAAGACAATACCTTAAAAATAAAAAAAAAAATTGAGAAAAAAAATTGAGAAAAAAAG